>VDFB02152739.1:0-16802 GCA_007258455.2 Sequoia sempervirens
TTTTCCACAACACACATTATCATGGTTTCCTTAGTTCTATTCAAGACAAAACAACCTTAATTTATGAGAAAAAATTGTTTAAAAAATTAATACACATGATACCCTTATAGTTTCATTTAAACATCATTACTATTAATGGTAAGGAAAACACCAAAAGAAAGCTATTAATATCCAAGAAAAAGTTTTATTTCTTTACATAGAACAATTGTATTTTCAATTTTCTATTTGTATCTTTGTGTATCATAACCATTATAATATTTTTCATTCCATCTAGAAAATCTAAATTCAAATATGAAAACATCTAATTTTATATACTAATCAAAAACTCTTTAGCTTCTTGAGTTATTATCAAAACATATTGTTTGTGCTTGGTGTTGGACTTCCCTCTATGCCTATGTGGGTTACCTTGTTTGGTTTGGAGCTGATGGCTCTGCTATCCTGTGGTGGAGGGTTTCGACCTCTTGGTTTCTTCCTCCTCCCGACTTTCCTTTTTTGGTTGTTTGGTGTGGGGCTTTTGGTTTGTGTTGGGGTTTGGTGCTTAAGCTTCACTTGGATTTTGGTTTGGCTCCTTATGCGGTGGCTAAGGACTAGGTTTTCTAGCTACCTACCAAGTAGTTGGTGAGTGTGGGTTTCTCTGAGGAAGTCTGGTTGCAAAAGGGGCCTCTTTTTGTTCCTATTCGGTGTAATGGGAAGGCTTGGTGGTTTTTCATGTCAGTTTGTTTTTCTTCTAGATTCTTCTTTGTTGTCCCTTGCTTTTTCTTGTTGCTTGATTGGTGGTTCTGCTTTGGGCGTTTTTCATGCCAGTTTGTTTTGCTTCTAGATTCTTCTTTGTTGTCCCTTGCTTTTTCTTGTTGCTTGATTGGTGGTTCTTGGATTGTTTTGGGATCTTCTTGTCCCCTCTTTGAGGTGTGGTGGCGTTTCCTTTCGGTTGGAAGTTGGGAGTCTTGGCTTATCTTTGGCTTTGACTGGCATGTTGGGGTTGCTTGGTGTTCTTTCCTGATGTCTCTTCTCTTGATTTCCTTCTTGTTTGGGATCCTTTGTTCCTCTTGGGATTTGGGTGTTCTTGTTCATTCTGAGGCTGGGACCCTACCACTGGTTGTCTTTTGGCCTAGGATTCTTTTTGTTGATGGGTGGATAGTGGTGAGGTTTGTGGTCTTCTCTTGGGCTAAATTGTTACTGTTTGCTCAGATGTTTTGGCCTTTTGTGAAGGCTCATAAGTTGATTAGTGATGGGCTTGTTGTTGGTTCTTCTTTGAAATCCCAGATGATTTCTTTTGTGAGTGTTGTTAAGGTGGACATATGGTGTTTATTTGAGACTTCTATCCTTCTCCACGGTTTGTTTTTGGTGCAGAGTTTACCAAAGGATGCTACGATTGTTTGCTTGACTATTGTGTTTGTTGTCTCCCCTAGTCCTATGGAGGTGGACCTCCCACATCTATTCTTATTGAGGTGGGAAGTGCTCCTATGGAGGTGGAGGTGGTGGGTGATGATGATTTCTGGTTGCGGTGGTCTTGCTACTTGTAGCATCCTATCCAATAGAGGGGAGCTCTCTCCTTTTGAGGTGGTTATGGAGTTTTTTACCTATTTCCAAAATGTTTCAAAGAAGTTGGTGTTGTTGGAGCTATCCTTGGATGTTTTGGGTTCCTTGGCTTCTCTTGCTTATTCAGAGCTACCTTCCTAGTTTGAGATGTGGCTTTGTGCCCAGTGGTTTGTTTTGCTCTCCATCTCCCCTAGTGAGGTGGGTTGTTTGGATTTTCTCAAGTTTTTGATTAAGGGTCTGATGGTGTCTTACACCATTATGCAAATTATATTTTTTGGCTCCGTGGTGTCTTCCATGAGTAGCTAGTTTTTTTATTTCAGGCGGATGTAGGTAGATTCTATGTGTTTCTATACGGTTTCTGGTCCCAGTTAAAACTGGGTTGTTTTAAGGGTCTCGGGCCCTTGTTTGTTTGTAAGATGCAATGTGTGTAGTCTTGCTTATCTTTTGAAGTTGTTGTGGGGCTACTAATGGTTTATGATGTATCTTAACTTTAGCCTACCTTTCTTTGTATTGGGTTCTGGGCCCCATCAAAACCTGTATTTTACCTCTAATCAAAAACATGTAAAGGAATTAAAGAGGTTAAACCATAATTGAAGTTTACACTTACAAATAATCGAAAAATATAGGTTACCAAATATTTTCAAATTTCAACCGCAAGAGAGTGATCAACATTAAAGACATGAATTCAATCCATAACCAAAATGTTACACTTTTTAAAAAGCAACAACATAACTAGGTAAATTTTAGTAAATAAATTTAATGTGACAATAATTCAAAATGTTATTAAATCACTTACAAAAGTATAGCTAATGATTCACCACTTTTCTTATCTTTGACCTTTAACAAATTTTGATCTCCTTATTTACTCTTGTTTGCATTAATTCATTTTCCTAATTGAGGAAACATCTTTTCACTTTTAAACAATCATCTACTATAGACTTTTACTACCCTATTTTGAACCCCTTCACTTAACTAATAAATTTTACTTTAGATTCCAATTAACATGTCCCAAGGAAATACCACTTGGCTATAAGGAAAATCACTTAATGATTACCCAAGTTAAGACATTTATTAGCCCTAATTTTTATATTTATAAAGAGAACCCTCATTGTTAAAAGTTTTAGATTAACACTCATCAATGTTCTAAAGACGAGAAAATTCATCTTGATTTTGCATTGACATCAACAGACTTAACCTAAGAAAAGTACTTCTTAACAAAAATTAGGAAATAAGATATTCATGGGCCCCTACATACCACATTAAAAAAAACTATATTAAACAAGATAGAGATTAAATTCTAACATCTCTTTATATTATGAAAGAAAAATAAATTAAACTTACTATACATAGGTTCTAAAATATGTTTAAGCAACTCATAATCCAGTGATTTCACCCAAGCGATAAAATTGTCCACTTAATAGGACTAATATCTCTTCACAGACTAAACTTAAGTACATAAAAATTAATTTCCTTCATTAATTTAACAAAAAAACTTCTAAGTGTCTTAGCTAATATTACTTGTTTCAAGGTTTACCCATCCATAAGTATAATCAATCAATAATTCAGCCAAAGAGAGAGACATTAGAGAAAAACCATTTAGAGTTAACATACATTACACTAGTGGCTCTTTTCTCAAGGTTGTTACTATGATTATATCCTAAAAAGGAATCCTTTTCTATGTTGCCATGAATTGAGAAAGAGTATGAAAAGAATGATCACATCATGCAAGTTTTGAAATCAATTATTCTAGAAGACTCCTTTTTCTTAACCAAAACTATGTTCTCATAGCATATATAGTAATAGAAATAATTTAGATAATCACATTCCTTCAACCTAAACTTGATAGCAATCTACAATGTTCAATACCATAGGAAGACCTAATTTTTATTAAAATAATGCTCATAATCTTATAAATCAAACTTGCACTATAAAAATATTTATAAAATAGATTTTAATTCATTAATTAAGATTGTTGTTTTAGTTCTTCACATAGGACCATTCTAGATATAATTATTTATTCATGTTAATCTTATGACCAGAACATTAATAAGGTAGTTTTGACTCACGAATAAAATGTAAATTGATATTTTCATAGAAAAGATAATTTTCACTCAAATTTATTCACTCATGAATTATCAACTTCTTCATAACCATCCCATAAGACTCATGAATCAAACAACACTTTAATCAATACTGACCCTTTTCAGATACAAAATTGATTTACCACTTAACACAACCCAAATTTTTGAGTGTTGGAACCTTGCTCTAGAACCAATTGTTTGGTGCAGTCACGGTAGGAGGGTCCTCAAAGAGAATAGTAAGGACCATGCAGCAAGAGTTACACAACATAAGCCACATAGAATATGGAGGAAAATTTAGATTCAAACATTCATATTACCAAAAATTTAGTTACAATCAACTAGCAACATCCGAGTTCATAGATTGGGCTCACAGGCCTGATACAACATGTTTGAAATACAATATTCCTATATGCTCCTAAATATGAGCTGAAATATTACATATCAAAATCTAGTATTCTTTCGCTTCTTATCCTAATGATCTATTACAATGATTTATATCATATCGGGAGATCTAGAATCCTCCATGTCAGCCAAAGATTGTTACAATCTCCGATGAAGGAAACATAACATGTGTGTGAAATAGGTCGGCCTTAAATTTGAAATTCTCCTCAGTAGCTACATAGGATGAAGTGTGGACCTAAATTAAGGTCGGGGACACTCCAAAGAACAACTTGGAACACACTGCAAGGATCCACAAGTTACGGGAAGGATCCACAAGAGACAAAACTAGCCATTAGGCTCGAAACTGGTCAGGTGCTCTATTCTAGAAACTATCACTTAATTCAAGAGTGATAACTTGCCGGAAAATGATCCAATCATTTTGAAATCTTGGAATAAGGGAAAAATGAACATGTCCATGATGAAACATAGATCTATAGGGTCTAGTGAGAAAATATGATGAAGTGTTGAATCTTCCAACTTGAACTGAACAAGAATTGAACAAGAACAAAACTAAAATGAAAATATTTTTGGTTGATGCAGGATTGCAAAGAACCAAGGATGATCCTACATCAGATATCTAAGGTTATTTGAAAAGTGAGTCCCTCACTTTTTTGGGGCTAAAGGAAAACAAATAAGGTCTACCTCAGCCTGAGAAATCCAAGAAGAATCCTCCACTGGTCTGCCTTTCCACTTCACAAGATGTTCTTTGTACTATCTTCCATGCGTTTTCCTCCCATCTCTGATATCCAAAATCTCTTTTATATTTTCTGATTGTTGTTTAGGAAACTGTTTCTCCAATTTTGCTTTACTTTCTTCATTGAATTCTACTTCATGGTACTGATGTAGATCTACAATGTTGAATATAGGTGATATACCCACGCCATCTGGTAACTGTACTTCATATGCATTTCTTGAATCAAATTTCTTCAAAATATTACAAGGTCCAAACTTCCTCATCTTGAGCTTATTGTATGTGCCAACTAGAAATCTTTCCTTCCTCAAATACACTATCACTTCATCTCCAAATTTGAACTCCTTATGTCTCCTTTTTTCATCTGCTTGCTCCTTATACTTTTGGTTCATATCTTGCAATTGTTGCTTTACTTGAGTATGCACTTTCTTCATATGTTCTGCAAATTCCTCTACTTCTACACTCCTTTTATCTTCCTTACTGATGTCTCACAACTCTGACATACCTCTAGGATGAACTCCAGTAACAATCTCAAAAGGTGTCTTTCTGGTACTCCTATTCATTGAATTATTGTAAGAAAACTCTACTTGTTCAAGGACTAAATCCCAACTTCTAGTCTTCTCCCCAACCAAACATCTCAATAAATTCCCAAAACTCTTGTTTACTAGCTCTATCTATCCATCAGTTTGTGGGTGAAAAGTAGAACTAAACTTTAAATTTTTCTTTAACTTCTTCCAAAGTGTCCTCCAAAAGTAACCAAAAAACTTTGTATCTCTGTCTGAAACAATACTCCTAGGTAATCCATGCAATCTGACCACTTCCTTGAAAAACAAGTCTACTACATGTAGTGCATCTATTATCTTCTTACGAGGTATGAAATGTACCATTTTAGAAAATCTATCCACGACCACAAATATAGAATCATTACCTCTTTGTGTCTTTGACAAGCCAAGTATGAAATCCATGCTGATATCCTCCCAAGGTCTCTCTGGAACTGTTAAAGGCTTATACAATCCAACATTCTGACTACTCCCTTTTACAGCTTGAAAAACTCTGCAACTTTGCACAAATTTCCTAACATCCTTATGAATCTATGGCCAAAATTAATTCTCACTTACCGATGCCACTATCTTATCAATTCCAAAGTGTCCTGCAAATCCTCCACTATGTCTTTCTTTCCACAAGCTATCCCTCATTGAACTCTGGGGTATACACAATTGATTCCCTCTAAACAACATATCCTCCTAAATGAAATAATCCAACCACTGACTCCTATCCTCCAAGACTAGTTCTTTACAAGCTCTCCAAGGTTCTACAAAATTTGGGTCTTCCTCATACAAGTTCTTCAATTCATCAAAGCCTAATACCTCCACTCTCATCTCTGCCAGTAAATTCCTTCTCCTACTCAAAGCATCAACAACTCTATTTGAATTTCCACTCCTATGTTTCAAAACAAAAGTATAAATCTGCAAGAATTCCACCCATCTCATGTGTGTCTGATTCAATTTACCTTGACTGTTCAAATACTGCAATGCCTAATGATCTGTATACAACACAAACTCCTTAGGCAACAAGTAATGTCTCCACTTCTTCAAGGCTTGAACTATTGCATAAAACTCCTGGTCATACACTGAATACCTTTTCCTAGCATCATTCAATTTCTCAATAAAATAAGCTACTGGTATTCCTTCTTGACTTAATACTGCTCCAATTGCATTTCCACTTGCATCATAGTCTACCTGAAATACCTTACTAAAGTCTGGTAAAGCCAACAAAGGCTACTCAATCACTTTCTTTTTTAACAACTCAAAACTCTGGTCTTCTCTAGATGTCCACCTAAAATATTTCGTATCCCCTCTCATTGTCTTTGTCATAGGACTACAAATAGAACTGAAATTCCTAATGAACTTCCGGTAGAAACTAGCCAATCCATGAAATGATCTTACATCTCCAACACTTTCCAGTGTAGGCCATTCAACAATTGCTCTTACCTTCTCAATATCCATCTCCAATCCATCCACAGATATCATAAATCCCAGATATACCAATTCTTCCTTCATGAAACTACACTTCTTAATGTTTATCAACAACAGCTCTTCTCTCAACCTCTGAAAAACTTGTCTTATATGCAACAAATGTTCTTATCTAGTCTTACTAAAAATCAAGATGTCATCCAAATAGACAATAAAAAACTTACCCAAGAATTTCTTCAATACCTCATTCATCAGCCTCATGAAAGTACTCAATGCATTTGTTAGTCCAAAAGGCATCACCAACCACTCATACAATTCTTCATTTGTCTTGAATGTTGTCTTCCACTCATCCCCTTCTCTGATTCTGATCTGATGATATCCACTCTTCAAATATATCTTTGTAAAGCATTTAGCTCCACTCAAACAATTCATAATGTCATCCATCTAGGGTAAAGGAAATATATACTTCACTGTGATTTTGTTTATGGCTCTAGAGTCTGTACACATCCTCCATTTTCCATCCTTCTTAGGTGCTAGCACAATAGGTACTGCACAAGACCTTAAGCTTTCTCTGATCAAACCCTTCCTCAAAAACTCTTGCACTTGTCTATTCAACTCGTCATTCTCTGTCAGTGTCATCCCGTGTGCTACTTTATTAGGTAAAATAGCTCCAAGAATCAGATCCATGCAATGACTAATACTCCTCACAGGTGGCAATCCATCAGGTACATTATCTGAAATGATATCTTCATATTCTGCCAGCATCTTCTTTATCTCCTCTCGTTTTTCTTCTACATTCTTCAAGTCTTCAGCCTTCTTAGGAACCAAGGCATAGCACATGTTCTCATGTCTTAGTCCATCCATAGATCTCCTTCCATCAACCAAAAAAATTCTAACATTCGTACAAATCTCAACTTTAGCAACATCCTCTAATGGCAACAAAGTTTGTTTCATCCCATTAGCAACAATGGTATATGTGTTCTTCTTTCCATCATGAATAGCCTGTCTATCATAATACCAAGGCCTTCCCAACAAAACATGGCATACATCCATAGGCATGATATCACACAAAACTTCATGATGATAATTTCTGATCTTCAATTTCACCAAACATTGTTCACTTACTAGTATCTTATGCTCATGTTGAATCCATGCTATCTGATAGGGCTTCGAGTGTTTCAATTTTTCCAGCTTCAATTTGGTCACCATTTATTCAGAAACCAGGTTCTCAAAGCTTCCACTATCAACAATCACTCTACAACATGTACCAACTACCTTGCATCTGGTCTAGAACAAATTCTTTCTCTGCAACGGTTCTTGCTCCATCTCACTTTGACACAATACTCTTATGTTCACCAACACTTCTCCCTCTTCTAGTTTATTAGATGATCTAACACGATCCTCCTCAGAAAAGGTTGTTCTTCTACTATTCTCTATATTTATGCTTGTCTCTCCCTGATTACATTCAAATGCTCTATGTCATTCTCTACTACACTGAAAAAAAGTTCCCTTGAATACTCTTTTCTCCTATCCTCTATCATCTTTTCTATAACCCTTGTTCTGGTAACCACCATATCCTCCTCTCCGGTAAGATTTTCCATCATCTCTACAGTATGAATTATCATTCTTACTAACTTCCTTATCTTTATTCTGATTTGCAAAAGATCCTCTTCCTCCTCT
The DNA here is from genome assembly GCA_007258455.2 of Sequoia sempervirens. Classification (NCBI taxonomy): domain Eukaryota; kingdom Viridiplantae; phylum Streptophyta; class Pinopsida; order Cupressales; family Cupressaceae; genus Sequoia; species Sequoia sempervirens. Next base: position 8,406 of record VDFB02152739.1, read on the forward strand.
GGTAAAAGTTCATCCTCTCTGAAATCGTCCACCTCTTCCTCTTTGTCTCTGCTCATGTCTTTTATTCAGCTTCTCTTCTGATTTTAGGGCACATTGATATGCCTCTTCCACACTTAAAAACTTGATCAAACTGATCTCATCCTATATAGATGGCTGCAAGCCATTCACATATTTGGCTACTTGCTTGATCTCATCCTCCAAATGCCTAGATCTGATATTCAACTTGTAGAACTCCTCAGTATACTTTGTCACACTTGACAACTTCTGCTTCAAATTTTGCAACTTCCAAAACAAACTAATCTGATAGTTTTCGAGCATAAACTTCGGCTTTAACTTATTCACCATTCAATCCCATGATTTTATCTTCTCCTTTCCTCTTCTTTTCCTATCTATCTACAAATGTTCCCACCAAAGGGATGCATGTCCTTCAAACCTTCTACAAGAAAATTTCACCTTCTTGTCTTCGGCGGTACCTTCAAAATCAAAATACTTCTCCATCTTTGTTATACAATCAAGCAATTCATTTGAATCCAACTTACCACTATAATCCAATGGATTGAAATGTGGTTTAGTATTTACTCTGGTTAGGGCTCTTATTAACCTCTCTTCTCCTTGATCAAGGCTAGGTTGATTTTCTCTTTCCCCTTATTCATGTTCTTCTACCTCTTCATCACTCACATCATCAACTAGTCAGCCTCTCCTCTAGGACGTTTCGACTGCTTCTAATCTAGAAGCAATTCCTCTCAACATCTCCATTATAGCTGGGTCTACATTTCCACACGCTTAATTTCCTCTACCATTTCTTCTTCCTGCCATCTTTACACAAGTCCTCTACAACTGCATGTCGGATCCTTAGTCTGCCGCCCCACAACAAATCTTCAACAGGACTCTGCAAACTCTAAAAATTTCTCACGGAACGAATCTCGCTCTGATACCAATTTGGTGTAGTCACGGTAGGAGGGTCCTCAAAGAGAACAGTCTGGACCATGCAACAAGAGTTACACAGCATAAGCCACAAGGAATATGGAGGAAAATATAGATTCAAACATTCATATTACCATAAATTTAGTTACAATCAGTCGGCAACATCTAGGTTCACAGATTGGGCTCACAGGCCTAATACAACAAGCTTGAAATATAGTATTCCTATATGCTTCTTAATACGAGCTGAAATCTTACATATCAAAATCTAGTATTCATTCGCTTCTTATCCTAATGATTTGTTACAATGATTTATATCATATCTGGAGATCTAGAATCCTCTGTGTTAGCCAAAGATCATTACAATCTTCGATGAAGGAAACATAATGTGTGCGTGAAATAGGTCGACCTTAAATTTGAATTTCTCCTCAGCAGGTGCATAGGATGAAGTGTGGATCTAAATTAAGGTTGAGGACACTCCACGAAACAACTTGGAACACACCGCAAGGATCTGCAAGTTATGGGAAGGATCCACAAGAGACAAAACTAGTCGTTAGGCTTGAAACTGCTCAGGTGCTCTGTTCTAGAAACTGTCACTTAATCCAAAAGTGATAACTTGCCGGAAAAAGATCCAATCATTCTGAAATCTTGGAATAAGGGAAAAATGAACATGTCCATGATGAAACATAGATTTGTAGGGTCTAGTGAGCAAATATGATGAATTGTTGAATCTGCCAACTTGAATGAACAAGAATCGAACAAGAACAAAACTAAAATTTAAAGAAAAAATTGTTGATGCAGGATTGCAAAGAACCAAGGATGCTCATGCATCATTGTCATGCCCAAAATTTTCTCTTTCTTAATCACAACCCAAATTTCCCATTTTTTAAAAATTGGAACTCAAGCAAGATATATAAGGAAAACATACTAAGTGCATTTGATGACACTAAGTTTACGATGCCATCTTATATGCACCACATGTAGGATGAGGAAGGGGTAGCTACAATCTAGTCTAATGACAACTGTTCCTATAACTTCTAACCTTGAAGGCATATAATTAATCTAAAAGAAAGGATCTCAGGAAGAGGATGCACATCCATGAATAAGTTCAATATTCTTAACTAGATATTTATCACTAAAACTAAAGGTAACAAGGAAATTGATAATAGTAAATGTTCAACTCATTATAATTAAACAACTAAGGACTAAATAAAATTAATCAATATTCGGGCAGGGGCCCTAGCTCGGTTGGCTAAGTAATTCTGTTGCAGCTCTGCTGGTCACGAGTTCTAGTCTCCCCCCGTCCCGTGGTACCGGAGGGCGTGTCACGCTAGCGCCACCGGTCATGTTAAAAAGTTTACCAAGCGCACTGCAGTTTATAGGGGGTCGTGCTACCTGATTCCTGCAGTCTAAAAAAAAAAAAATTAATCAATATTCCAAAATTATAGTAAAACAATAGAGCATTAAATGAATTTAAATGTGTCTAACTATTTTATTGAATTGCATATAGTTAATATTCATACTTATAACTTGGGACAAACAATAATCATATAATTCTAATTCTTATATATTCTTCTTATATATATATATATATATATATATGTAAAATCAATTGTTAAGTTTAAAGTTTGTATTAGTTTTAAGATTTGTTTTGACCAATTTATTTTCCTTACATTTATGCACAATTTAAATGTGACTTTTTCGTTTAATCGTTATTCAAAATTAATATGCTTGAAAAGCTATCAAGTCTAACTTTGAGGTTTGAATTGTTGAAATTAATTGAGGTTGAATATTAAATCTTAAAGATAATAATTGAATTAAAGAGTTTACTCAATTTTATTAAGTGGTTTCTTAAAAATAAAAGGTAGTCTTTTAATTTTCAGCAACAATAAAACAATAATTAAGCACAAATTAACAAGGAATTTAAATTTTCAACTAGAAACTAATTCCCAACTAACTTGAAACTCTATATAATCTTATTTCTTCTTGGGTTTTCATTTACATTATCTCTTTTAAAATTAGTTCTTCAATTTGTTGTCATTCATTTGTTTTCTTTTCCACTTGATTGATCATTTGCAATGAAATATATATATATATATATATGTTAAGTAAATAATTGTTGTAGATTGGAAAGAGGAAGAAGATGAAGAAAAATATTTCAACTCTCTTGGCTTAATGTGATTTCATGGAAATTCTTATTTCTACTCTCGTTGTTTGTAAATTTGAACTTATTTTAAAACAGATAGCCAGTAATGTTTTAATCATAACTTTAATTTTATTTTACTTTATTAGTCCTAATTTTTTGATGTCATAAAAATGCGTTGGTTTGAAACTCAATAAATTTTATCTTTACTTTTTTGTCTATATTTTTTGTAATACTATTTTATGATAGATTATTATTGTGAAAAATAAATGTCAATATTTTCTTAATAAATCATAATCGGTGATCACGGAGTTAGTACAGTTTTGGATTTTGAAATATTAACTAATTATTAATAATTTTCTTTCTAACCAATGAGAGCTGAAGTATTTTTTCTATTTTAATTTATTTTATCTATTATCAATGTATAAATGTCAATTATATAACAAAGTATATTTCAAAATTTAATTCTCTTCAATCTAATCGGTAGACAAATTTCACCCAATATAAGCGATTAATGCACTTCCATTACTTCCATTACAATAGTCCTCCTGGAATAGTGGTGAAATATAGGGTATTTTTGACTCATGCTTTTAATTTAAAAATTAATTCTAACTATAATTTAACCCTAACATTATGTTTTCTTTTATAATGATGCAGGAGCATCCAGTGGTGTAAAGAACAATCTTGCATCACCCAAAAATAGTTAAATTTCAAGTTTCACAATTTTTTAGATGTTTTTTATATTTTTGGATACCCTTTTAGTCATAATGAAATTCCCCGTTTCTGGTTTTATTTTCTATTCACGGGTGGAAAGATATTGTAGTTTTAGTTTCCCAAATTTACTTTTTGAAAATCTTAAAGGAGTTAGGTTGTGATTCGGGGGGATTCCCATGTCGGCCCCCAAACTTGCCAAAAATTGGTTTAGTAGCGTTTGACTTAGGGCCTTTCAATGGATTAAAACAATTTTAGAATCAGTCAGGATCAAAATTGTGGGAAGTTGGCTTTCTAGAAGATACAATTGCAAATGTTCTTTTTGAAATTTGAACTTCAAGTTGTAATTTTTAAAACCAAACCGCCCTAAACTCAAATTTGTGAATGTTGTTTTGAAATAGCTGAAGGAGCTCTATTTATGGGTGGGTTTCTAATTTTTGGGTAACTTTTTGGGGACAAGCTCGCATATTGCGAAAGGGTTATTCTGTAGCTTTCTGTAACTTGCATGTGTTGTAGAACTTGGGGATTTGAGATCCTCTATATGTAAGAAGCTCCATTTTCTGAATAATAAAATTATTCTCTTATTTGTGGGTTATTTTCTAAGTCTCGGGCTGCGCCCTCATCATATAAGTTTATTAATGTTTTCTAATCAGTTCTAGATTATTTGCTGCAATCATGGGTAGCGTTTGTGATTTATTTTTAGATGTTTAATTAAGGATTCAAGTTAAGCTAATAGATTCAATGTTTAATATGCGGGAGGAAAATTCATTACAGTAGTCCCTAGAATAGTGGGGAAATACAGGGTATTTTTGACTCATACTTTTAATTTAAAAATTAATTCTAACTATAATTTAACCCTAACATTATGCTTTCTTTTATAAGTTTATTAATATTTTCTAATCAGTTCTAGATCATTTGTTGCAATCATAGGTAGCATTTGTGATTTATTTTTAGATGTTTAATTAAGGATTTTTTCGCAGTTCAACTTAAGCTAATAGATTTAATGTTCAATATGCATGAGGAAAAATTGTATTGGTTGAACAATTAAACTTTTTTTTCTTGCTTGGAATGTTGTGGAGATATTATTAAGTGCAGTATAAGTTAATACTGTTATTTTCTTTAATCTTAATATTTTAAGTATTATTATGAATAAATTTGAATTTAGTTTTAAATTAAACTTATAATAAAATTAAATTATTAAACATAAATAAGTTTCTAAAATTAAAAAAATTAATTATAAAAGAAATATGTTAAATTATTAAACATAAAAAGAAGTTTCTAAAATTTAAAAAATTAACTATAAAATAAATATTATAAATTTACAATTTCTTATAAAAATAAGTTCATAAATTAATAAAGCAAGTTTATAAATTTACTATTTACACCTAAAAAGAAGTTTCTAAAACTTAGCAAATTAAGTGTGGAAGAACTTTCCTAAATTTACACGTTTCTATATTAATATACTTAAAATTAAAAAATCTTTAAAATCTTTGAAAAAGAAATATTTAAATTAATGTATTTAAAATTAGAACATAATTTACAAATTAAATAAAAAAAGAAATATCTTAAATTTACTATTACACATAAAAAAGATGTTTCTAAATTAATATATTATAAATTTAAGGTTTTACTAAAGATTTCATTGTGCATAACAAAAATATAGCAACTTCAAGTCTAATATAAAGGCTTTTCATAAAAAATGCACATCAAAAATCAATTTAAAATTAAATACAAAGGAACCATAATAAATTTATTATTACATATAAAAATAAGTTTTTAAAGTAATATATTTAAAACTAGCTTATTTACCATATAAATTAAATAATTTATATAACATTATTTATAAAGATAAGTTATACAAAGAATATGTTAAATTATTACATCTAAAAAGAAGTTTCTAAAACATAGAAAATTAAGTGTGGAAGAACTTTCCTAAATTTACAAGTTTCTATTTTAATATACTTAAAATTAAAAAATATTTAAAATCTTTGAAAAAGAAATATCTAAATTAATGTATTTATAGTTATATAATAAAGCTCATGTCTAATTATAACTCTGACCCTAATTATAACCTTGACGTGAAACCTTACCCTAATTCTAATTCTATCTCTAATCATAAAGTAAACCTTAATTTGAACTATAACCCTAACCCTAATTCTATATCTAATTATAACCCTAACCTTAATCCTAATAATAACCTTAACGTGAAACCTAACCCTAATTCTGATTATATCTCTAACTGTAAAGAAAACCCTAATCATAACTATAAACCTAACCCTAACTATAACCCTAACCCTAACCCTACCCCTAACCTTAATCGTAATCATAATCCTAAATCTAAACCAAGAGCTAATCCTAATTCTAACCCTAACCCTTACCCTACCCCTAACTTTAATCATAATCATAATCCTAACCCTAATAATAATCCTTACCCCAAATCTAAACCTAATTTTAACACTAATTTTTATTCTAACCCTAACCTCATCCCCAACCCTAACTATAATCTTATCCATAACCATAACTCTAATTCAGAGCTTTTAGCCTAACCCTCACCCTTATTTTTGTCTCACGGTTAACCAGCCTGAACAAGTCTAATTCCAATACACCGACTGCCAGCCTATTTGTTGTGGCCGAATTTTTTGTATGGCCAATATATATAAAAATAGTTGACCGGATATCCCTTACGGAGGCATCTATTTTTAGTCACAAAAAGTTGCAATAGATGCTTGAGGAAGGATATCTCATTGTATGCTCTCTATTAATGCTAATAATACTCATATAACAAGTATTTTTACTTTTATTTTTGATTTTTGATTTTCTTCACAAATTTAGAATGAGGTAGAGTCAACGAATTTCCATTAATGTTGTTTGTGTAACCTTGGTCCACATTTTCATGACTTGTAAACATGCCTAGGCTTCAAGCTCTTTAACTATGCTATGAGATTAATTTTTGTTTTAAAAAAGGTTAATTTTCAATTTTTAATTTTAATTTTAATTTGTAAATCTTGGACTCACCTTTTTATGACTTGTAAACCTAGGTTATGCCCGAGCTCTTTAGTTATTCTATGAGAATTTTTTTAATTTGTTTCAATTTGTTAAATCATGCTATCCAATTTTTTTATGACTTTTTTTTGGTAAATCTTTCATAAGATTATATGCCCCTTGAAGACTGTGTGGGGTAAGCATGGTTCAAATTGGATTATTCTTAAATCTATGTAAATATTTTAGGAGAGTTTTTAATTTGTTTCAATTTATAAATCATGTGAGTGTTTTGTTACTTTAATTTTAATTTTAATTTTTGAATTTTCTTTGCAAATATTTGATAAGGTTATGCCAACCTTTAGTGTTGTTTGAATCATTATCCATAATCAAGAAACCATTCATTATCCTTGATAGTATGCATGAAATTATCATCACACAACCCATATAAATTATAGTTATAATTAGAAGGTTTTCTTATCATTTTTGTACAAGAGGTTGACCTTTTTGTAAGAGAAATTTCCTAATTCTACCCTTTGGATGAAAACCAATGGGGTGATTTCAATCAAAGGTAAAAGATTCATTTTTGTCTCCAATTATAAAAATAGACATGGACTTATAAGTTTTCCCCCTAATTTTAAATAATATTATAGGGATACCCCTATCTTTCTTCAATTCATAATAGAAGCAATTGAATTAGATAAATGAAAAAAAAAATCATACTTCACAATTTTAGGAAGCACATAATTGGAAAAAATGTGAGGATTTATGAGAGTAATTTCAACCATGATGAGGGTTTTTTTAGGATAGATCCAACATGCTACTAGCTTTCTCACTCTAATTTCTTTTATTAATAATGGATTCATTATAGGCATAGGCTTCTTGTGCACTTTCTCATACACTATGGAGTAACACTTGCACTTACCATTATAATTTCCCTCTCATACCTATTATAGTCTTCCCAAACAATTTTGAATTTATTAAACACAACTAATTAAAACATAACTATTTTATAACTTTTTGGTAGGAACTTCGCTGCCCTGCAGCTCTTGTTTAATATGCTTTTCGGAGACTAATATGTTTGGCACAGGGGCAATAGTGTTGTAACCTTAACAATTGATTAATAAAGTGGGTTAAGATGATTCTTTGATATCAATTTTCTAAAATTATTATTGATTAGTTTTATAACAAAAATACCCTAGAATATAGATTATAAAATGTATTTTACTAAAATTAAATATTTTAAAAATATATATAATAAACATACACACAACAACATCCTAGACATAAAATATTTCATTAACACTTGATTCTTTATAAATTAATCTAATAATTTGAATTCTAAAATACTCCAAGGTAACACTAACTAACACATATTCGGGTTAGTGTAGGATCATGGGTGTCCAAACTAGGCCCTTAAGTGGTAATAAAATTCAGAAAAATAGAGTTAGGCAACTTGACATAAAAATTTGGATAAGTTATTAACATAATTTGAAAAATATGTAAGAATATAATTTGTAGCAAATTTAATGTAGTTTCTAATTTACTATTTTTTTTTGGAAAAGGTAAATCTATTTGGTGAAAATTTAAAATTTCAATGCAGTAGTACTAAATTTTTTAGGAAAAAGTAAAAAATAGGTGTA
>VDFB02152740.1:0-39960 GCA_007258455.2 Sequoia sempervirens
TTATTTTTTTATCCAATCTCCTCTTCATTTTCTTTGGCCAATTTTATTCCCAATTTCGTCTAGCCAAGCCAAAATTTTAGACATTCCATCGATAAATGTTATGCCGGATCCTTATTTTCCTTTGCCATGGCGAAATTTTTAATTGCACTGAGCTTATTTTCTTCTGCCAAAGTCAATTTTTCTCGCTCAGTCGAATTTTTTCTAGGCAAAATCCTTGTCTGGATGTCTTCATCAGGCGAATTTCCTTGACGCTTGACAAATTCTTCTTCCTTCTGGCCAAGGGCGAACTTTCATACCTCTTTACCTCCTGCATTTTTCTCTGGGCAAAGTTGTCAATTTCTTAACATTTCCTCCAGACACCCATACTTAGGCAAATTTAATTTCTCTTCCACCTTTGTGCTAGGCACACTTCATTTTATTTCTTGCCATATCCCAGGCGGACTTCCTCAAGTCTTATCCACTTTTCTCATACCATGGCGCACTTCCTTTAGCACTTTCCTTTCAAACTTAGCACTTTGCCTCCTGAAAATGCCATAACACTTAGCCAAAAATTGTAAATTTTCCCTTTCATAGACCATGGCGGATTTTCCAAGCACTTGGACTAGCATGGCGAACTTCCTTGACATCTTGCCAACCTCTTCAAGTGTATGGCGGACTTTCCTTCCTCTTTGGATATGCATCTTGGACGTCCCTCTTTTCTAGGGCGGACTTCAAAGAAGTTTAGACATCATCTCCTTGAACATGGCGGACTTCCAAACATTTTAGCACTTTGCTTAACCCTTTGTCTCTTTGGAAATCCAATAGTACTTAGTCAAAATTTTGAATTTCCACCCTTTTAGGCTTTTACACTTAGGCAAATTTTCGAAATTTTCCTTGCTAGGCACCAATACTTAGTAAAATTTTCAATTTTTTTTCTTCCACATGCCTAGGCGGACTTTCCAAGGCATCTTCCACAAGCATGGCGGACTTCCTAAGTGTTTAGACATCTCACCACAAGGTTAGGCGGACTTTGAACATGCCTTGCCAAACCCAAGGCGGACTTTCCCAACTCTTAGCCATCCTCTCTTGTTGCTGGGCGGACTTTAGAAGCTGCTAGACAAGTAAGGGCGGACTTCAAAGGGTGTTGGACAAGTCTCCTCAAGGCTGGCGGACTTTCCATAGTCTTGGACATTCCCTTCTTTATGCTTGGCGGACTTCCTTAGATCATTGACATCCCTCTCCTTTCGTCCCAAATTTCTAGGGCCAACCTCTTTACCTTGAAAATGGCGAATTCTTCAGACTTAGCCAGAATTTTCATGAATTTCATACTCTTTTGGGTGATTTTCTGTGATTTTTAACTCAGATCTGACTGATTTTCAATGATTTTTCCAGAATTTTGATGCTTTTAAGTCTGATTTTTCTCATCTTTTTGACTGATTTTCCATGCTTTTTAACTGATTTTCTCAGATTTTTGCTTGCTTTTCCAGATTTTTCACTTGATTTTTTCAATTTTCTATTTGATTTTCTGAATGATCTTTCGATTTTTTTGAACTTCTGAGTGCATTTTTGGAATTCAGGACCTTCTAAATATAGAAACTTTCCAAAAATAGAAACTTTCTAAAAATAGAAAAAGCAAACCCTAAAAAATAGGGAACCTTGTTTGGCCCAAAAATGCCGAAAATGAAAAATCGAAAAAAGCAAATTTCCTAAAAAGTAGGAAGTCTCAAAATTGGCCGAATTCACAGGCGATCTTCGTTTCCTGGGCCTTCTGAGCGCTTCCATGACGTCTACGCACTGATTCAAGCATGAATTACTGACTTGGCTCGGGTAACTTTCGGCAAACTGACTGACTTGGAACCCTCAAAATGATGACCTCATTGTAAAAAGACAAGTGATAAGCAGTTGCAACACCGAGGCAAAAAGCGAAAACAGGGGGTCCCCATTTACAATGGGGCGATGTGTGAAATGGTCACAACAGTTACCTGCTTCAGCTGCTTGACCTGCTTGACCTGCTTGCCCAGCTGCTTGAGCTGCTTGAGCTAGTTGGTTGTTTGGTTGACCAGGTTACTTGTGTGTTTCAGCTCCTTGCTTGCTTTTTATGCCAGCATATTTTTGCCAAATCAGATTGCCCTGTCTGCAGTTGAAAAAGTTGTGAAATTATATGCCATCTCAGCTTTGAAAGGTCAAAGAATCTTTTTAAAGTTTATCAATTCTCTTATCGACGATTTGAATAGTCAATGTGTTACTTTATTTGGCAGTGTATGCTTTTAAAGAGACTCCTACCATTTTTTTTATGGGTGGCTCTTCTAATTAATAGTTGTCTTCACAAATAAATTTGTGGGATGGTGTTAACGTTTCTGTGACAGCTGGCTTCTCCAACCTTTGGCAACAACTTCATCATTTGTGGCCATGTGTCTTATGTATGCCATCGAGTGCTTTGCAACAGCTTCTTCAGAAAATAGTAATACATATCATTTGCAGCGATATTCTTTTGGATGTGTTTTTAAAAAGTGAAAAATATTCAGGAGTGGCCCGAGTGTATTTTGAGTTGTTCTTGGGTCGGCCTTCTTATTTCTGGCGCTGTGGGATGCTCTATAGATGGTGATATTTATTAATGCTGCTCGATGATTTTTTTAAAATAGTAATTGGCTTGTCTTATGTGAGAAACTGGTGCTTACATTCTGTATGCTTCCTTGTGAGGAGACATATTATCTTGTGTGGTCAATTGAATGGGACAAAAAGGGGTGAATATTATTCATTTAGCTTGGGCGATGACTCTCTAAACATCAGTGAATTCTTTATTGTATCGGATTCAAAAATACTTGAAGGAGAATGGAACGAATAGTTTATGATGTGGCTTCAGACGTTAAGGGCAGCTCTCATAAAACTCCTAGCGACTCCTCCTTTCAAATGAAGACGTGCTAGTTGATGTTGGGTGGCTATAGGTGTTGGTCAACGATTTTTGAGCTAACGCATTTTTTTTTGGAGACTATTTTTGAATTCATTCTTAAAGATTCTCTTAGGGCGGCTAATTGAAATAGCATTCGTATTTATTCTTTTTCACTGTGGCGGCTCCCTTACTCGGCTTAGTTTAATGATGGTCTTCTATGAAGAGCCCAACTAGCTTTGCTCTGTCTCAACTGCTAAAACTATCTATTTTTGTGTTTTGTTTGTTTTTGATGAATTTTAAGCAAATAAATACAAAAGTGCGCCAAGCATAAAATGTACATAAAACTGAAATACAAGCAAATTAAAGGCAACTGCAATTCTATTGCGGATCTAGAAAATCATACAAAGAGATTTTATACAATCAACATAACCGGAAACCCCCAGAATAATTAAATAAAGTGGATCTGTGTATGCCAGGCAAGATGTGCTGAAACTGATGAAATGCAACGCCTGGACACTGGATCTGCTTTCTCCCACACAGAAACTGGTGGAAAGTCGCTAAGAAGGATGGAGGCCCAAGATGGAGTCTAGGAAGGAGCCAAAGGAGAGGCATTTTAGCCTCTAGCTTCACACGCCCTTCCCAGATGACATGCCTCCCAATGCAATGGTACGGCCTCTAAATGGTGATGAATGTTCTCTATTGAAAGCAAGGAAATGACTGAAGATGGCGTCCCAGATGTGAAATCCCTCTTCCTTATTGTAAACTATAATCTTTTGAATAAATGACTCTAATAAAAGCACGAATGAACTCTTGTATGAAGCGCCCTCAGTAGCAACCATTCAACTGGTATTTCACAGTCTCACAATCACAGATCAATGAAGAATTATCGTTCTCCAGAGAAGAATTCCCTGAAACCCTTGTCCTCAGACAAAAACAATAGAGAAGATATAAGATGCAATGTCAACTGATCAAAAGTGAGGTCAACTTGCATCCTTTTTCCTTATATCTCCAAAAAGCACAACTTTCAAGAAAAGTACCGCTTTTGTCATTTAAATACATTTAAAATGTATTTAAGCATTTCTCAATAGTCTCAATAGTTGCTTTAAATCCTTTGAGCGCACCTTTTCACTTAAGTGATTTATTTATCACTTTATTATATATTTAAGTGGCGTTTACCTTTTTATAAAGTCAATTTGACTTTATAATAAATCAATAAGTTAAATAAATAACTTAACCACAAAAATACTGATAACTCCCTCCAAACTCAGTATTTTTCCGTGTCGTCAAAAGCTGGCGAACACTGAACTATAAACGCATGTACTAAATCCAATACTGAAGTGAAGGAGTGGGAATGACAATACCCACCAAAACGGCCACTAACTCCCTAACCAGATCCTGTCAACCTACAAGGGTCCAAGAAATAGGCTAACTCAACTCCTCCCAAAACTGACTAGAGTGGGGACATTACAGTCCGCCCTCCCCGAATTTGCTTGTCCTCAAGCAAACTCAAAGCTAGATGTTGTAGAATACTGTCACCCTCCCAAGTAGCATCCTCTACCAGTAGATCTCTCCACTTAACCAAATATTCCCTGATAACCCACCTCCGAAGATGACGCTCTCTGGAATCCGGAATGGCCTCAGGTACTAATATCAACTTCCCCTCATCATCCAGGGGTGGTAAGTCTGTAGAAGGAATCACATGCTACCCTAACGCCTTCTTGAGGCGAGACACATGGAACACATTGTGAACTTTACTGTCCACCAGTAAATCTAACTCATAAGCCACCTCACCAACACGCCTAACAATCCTGAATGGCCCATAGTAGCGTGGCTTGAGTTTCTCTGCGCCCCTCTTCCTAAGAGTGGACTATCTATAAGGTTGCAACATCAAATACACCATGTAATCAATCTCAAACAATCGCTCAACTCTCCTCTGATCAGCATACTGCTTTTGTTGATTCTGAGCCTTCTGAATGTTCTCACGAAGGGCTCTCATGATGTCCTGGTTCTCCTATAACAGATCCCCAGCATTAGGTACTCTGCAATCACTCAGCAATAAATCGAAGAAACTAGGAACATCATAGCCATACAATGCTCTGAAAGGTGTCATTTGTATACTCATATGGTGAGTGGAATTGTAGCAATACTCACAAAGGTGTAACCACTTCACCCAAGCCTTCTGCTGCCCCGCAATGTAATTCCGTAGGTATCCCTCCACCCATTTGTTGACAATCTCGGTCTGCCCATCTGTCTGTGGGTGGTAGCTAGTGCTCGGAGTAAGCTTTGTCCCACATAGTCTGAATAACTCCTACCAAAAATTACCCATGAACCTACTATCTCTGTCGCTGACAATACTCCGAGGTAACCCATGCAACCTAAATACCTCTCAAAAGAACAAATCCGCCACCTATGTAGCTAAGTAGGTAGTAGTGATCAAAAAGAAATGTGCATACTTCGTCAATTGATCTACTACCACATAAATGTTGTCTTTCCCTTGAACTTTCGGCAAGCCCGTAATGAAATCCATAGACGAGCATTCCCACTTCCTCTCAGGAATAGGAAGTGGCTGAAGCAATCCTGTAGGGTATGTATGCTCTTGCTTGTTCTACTAACAAACAGAGCACTCCCTGACATACTGAAGAACATATGATTTGAGACCTTTCCACGTGAACCTCTCCCGTACCTGCCTGTAGGTCTTAAAGTATCCGGAATGACCAGCCATGGGTGAATCATGAAAGGTCCTCAACACCTTGTCCCTCATCTTTGAACCTGGGACTAAGAATATTCTCCCTTTGTAAATGATAAGATCACTCACAAAAGAGTATCTGCTATCCTCTATTGTCCCATCTACAATACCAAAAGCCAATGGACTCTTGGCATACTCTGCAACTATCATATGTCTCCAATCCTCTACAATCTCTGCCATGGAGCTCAAATGAGGACGGCGAGATAAGGCATCAGCAACTATGTTTTGTGTACCTTTGACAAAGGAGATGTCAAAATCATATGGCTGAAGCTTGCCAACCCATTTTTGTTGTCTCTCATTCAGATCTCGCTGTCCAAGGAAATGTCTCAAGCTGTTGTGATCAGTTTTTACACAAAACTTACTGCCAACAAGATACTGCCTGAACTTGCGTGCATGATGGCCAACATTTCCTTATCATAAATGTTGTAACTCCTCTCAGGACCCCTCAGCTTCCTACTCTTGAAAGCTATATGATGACGATCCTGCATAATAACGACACCAATACCCTCTCCACAAGCATCACAGTGAAGCTCAAAAGGTTTGGTGAAATCTGGCAAAGCTAAGACTGGACAAGTAGTCATCAAATATTTGAACTTCTCAAAACACTCATGTGCTAGAGGTGTCCAAAAGAAAGCTCCCTTCTTGGTCAAATCTGTTAGTGGTGCAACATGTCGCGACAATCCACTGACAAACCGACGGTTGAAGGTGCATAAACCTACAAACCCCCTGAGCTGTGTCAACGTCTCAGGTGTAGGCCATTCAATAATAGCACGAACTTTATCTGGATCCATATGAACTCCCTCTCTGCCGATGATGTGACCCAAGTATAAAAGTTCTGCCATGCCCAATGCACACTTGGACTCCTTGGCATACAAGGACTCCCTATCAAGTATGCTCAACACAGTATCCAGGTGAGCCATGTGCTCCTCCCAAGATCTGTTGTAAACCAATATGTCGTCAAAGAAAATGAGAACGAATCTCCTCAACTGAGGATGGAAGACCCTGTTCATGGTGGACTGAAAGGTGGCTAGAGCATTGGTTAAACCAAAAGGCATAACCAAAAAGTCATAATGTCCACAATGACATCTGAAGGCGGTCTTCTCAACATCTTCCTCTTGGACTCTGATCTGATGGTATCCTAGCCTCAAATCAATCTTCGAGAAGTAGCAAGCTCCATGTAGCTCGTCTATCAACTCGTCAATACGCGGAATGGGATACCTATTCTTGATGGTTTTCTTCTTTAACATCCTGTAATCAATACACATCCTGAGTGTACCATCTTTCTTCTTCACCAAAACAACTGATGAAGCGAAAGGGGACTAACTTGGCCTTATGTGTCTCATAGCTAAAAGTTCTTTGATGGCCTTTTCAATTTCATCCTTCAATCACTTCGGTTGCCGGTAAAGTGTGATCATGATGGGATTAGTGCCCTCCTCCAACTCAATAATGTGCTCAATGCCTCTATCAGGAGGTGTACCATGAGGAATGTCACTAAACACTTTTGCATGCTTAATTCTAAGCTCATGTACATCAGAATGGTAAGGTGTTTTGTGCTACTCCCCATACGTAAGCATTAATTTACAATCAGCTGCCCACTCTACCATGTCACATCTAATCAACCTCTCCATTCTCCTGAGAGTAATAACCTTCAAGTTGTTGTCCTTGATGGCCTTGAGTATGTGGTTTGTTCCATCAACCTTAAATTTCATTTCCATCTCTCTAAGGTTGAGTATAAATTCACCTATTGCATGAAGCCACTTCATGCCAAGAACCACATCTGTGTTACCCATCTTCACCACATAGAAGTCTGCTTTGAACTCAAAGTTATTGAGTTTCATGGGCAGATCCGGAATCATCCTATCACAAGTAAGAGTATAATCATCAACAACCTTCACTCTAATCCTTTCAAACTCTTGAGTTTGAATCCCTCTTCTCTCAACCAACCGTGCATCTATGAAATTATGTGTTGCACCTGTATCAAGTAAGGATATGACTCTTTGACCAGCTAAGAGTCCACGTAGTCTGAAAGAACCATCTCTCTGCATACTAGACATGTGAGCTTCCTCTAACTCAACTTCTCCTTCATTTTCGAGTTCCTTGCCTCTGAACCCTCAAGATCAGCGTGCTGGTCTATTACATCAGTCATATCCTCTCCCTCAAAATACCACTCCATGTGCCTATTTTGACCTTTAGGCTTGAGGGGACAATCATGGTTAATATCATACGGGCCCTTGCAATAAAAGCAAAGCTTCTTCCTACGTAAATCATTGATCATTTCTCGATCCAGAGGAGCTCCAAACTTTTTCTTTTGGTCTGAGTTTTCTGTTTTCTTTCGATCAGATCTGTTATCATTGTAAGATTACGGTTTGGAAGGAAACTTACTACGAGGTATGGCAAATTCCATGCTACAAACTTTCCTCATAGCCTCTTGCAAGGTAGGTGGATTGAATGCCTTCATCCAACCTTTCATTGGTTCAAATAGACCCTCTATGAATAGTATAACCAATCTCCTCTCAAATATGCCAGTTACCATGACCGAGAGCTTCTGAAACTCTCCAATATAGGATTCTAAACGACCCATCTGCTTCAACTGAGCGAGATCTCTAAAGTATAACTCTGGATCTCGTTTGTCAAATCTCTCAACCAATCTATCAATGAACTCCTAATAAGTAATGATCCTGTCATGCTGTAACGTAACCATGCCATGGTGCCGCCAATCATGGGCTACGCCATACAAGTGTAGAGCTGCGAACCTTATAGCATCCTCTTCTACCATTGGACGTAATGTCAAGAAGGTATCTAGTTTACAAACCCAAGCTCGAGTTGTGACTCTGCCACTGCCATCAAAGTTGGTCAAGGTGAGTTTGTTTGTTGTCTGTCTTAGATCATGGTTCCTGTTTCTAGGCCTCCTGTTTGTCCTCTTCCTGCCATGCTCTCTCTTTTGGCTCATAAATCTATCAAAGTTAAGGTGATCCTTAACTCTCTGGGGCAAAGCATCCCACTCATCATCCAGTGTCATGATGTTATTAACAAAATTCACGTCACCTCCCCCTCAACCACGTCCTCCTCATCAGGATCATTTTTGACAAACATTGGGCGAGTAGGTCTGTCATAGGTGCGTGCTAGAGTAACTGTCCTCCATGGAGTTTCGTGTACACTACCTTCCTCCTCATAATCATGTAACTGTCTCCTAGGAATGTTCAAGTGTTGAACGTTTGTACTCAGCTGCTGCAACACATTGGCTACCTGTTCCTGTCCAGCAACAAGACCTCTCAAAATGTCCCTGGCTTCTTGATCCTCATTGTTACCAGGATTCCTGTGTGACTCACCATCATTTCTATCTCCCATGTTTTCACATGGTATCTCTTCGAACGGATTATCAAAAGGAAACTCGTCAAATGAATTCCTCTGCAATCCAAGTCTCTTGCGTGAGTAAAACCAGTTATAACCACTCTGGTGTGACCGCATAGATACTTCTAACCCTCCAGGCTGGCAAGATTAAATCTCTAATACCACTGTGAAGATCCCAACTAACTCTGCTCTGTCTCAACTGCTAAAACTGTCTGTTTTTGTGTTTTGTTTGTTCTTGATGAATTTTAAGCAATAAATACAAAAGTGTGCCAAGCATAAAATGTACATAAAACTGAAATACAAGCAAATTAAGGGCAACTACAATTCTATTGCGGATCTGGAAAATCATACAAAGAGATTGTATACAATGAACATACTTGGAAACCTCCAGAATAATTAAATAAAGTGGATCTGTGTATGCCAAGCAAGATGTGCTGAAACTGATAAAATGCAACGCTTGTACACTGGATCTGCTTTCTCCCACATAGAAACTGGTGGAAATCCGCTAAGAAGGATGGACGCCCAAGATGGAGCCCAGGAAGGAGCCAAAAGAGAGGCGTTTTAGCCTCTATATTCACACACCCTTCCCAGATGACATGCCTCCCAATGCAATGGTATGGCCTCTGAATGGTGATGAATGTTCTTTATTGAAAGCAAGGAAATGACTGAAGATGGTGTCCCAGATGTGAAATCCCTCTTCCTTATTGTAAACTGTAATCTTCTAAATAAATAACTCTAATGAAAGCACAAATGAACTCCTGTATGAAGCTCCCTCAATAGCAACCATTCAACTGGTATTTCACAGTCTCACAATCACAGATCAATGAAGAATTATCGTTTTTCAGAGAAGAATTTCCTATAACCCTTGTCCTCAGACAAAAAACCACAGAAAAGATATAAGAGGCAATGTCAAATGATCAAAAGTGAGGTCAACTTCAATCCTTTTTCCTTATATCTCCAAAAAGCACGACTTTCAAGAAAAGTACTACTTTTGACATTTAAATACATTTAAAATGTATTTAAGCCTTTCTCAATTGTCTCAGTAGTTGCTTAAAATCCTTTGAGCGCACCTTTTCACTTAAGTGATTTATTTATCACTTTATTATATATTTAAGTGGCGTTTACCCTTTTATAAAGTCAATTTGACTTTATAATAAATCAATAAGTTAAATAAATAACTTAACCACAAAAATACTGATAACTCCCTCCAAACTCAGTAGTTTTCCGTGCCGTCTGAAGCTAGCGAACACTGAACTATAAACACCTGTGTTGGCGTTTAAATTCGCACCTCTGGAATGCGGATTTGAAAACGGACAGCTATGCACAGATAAACTGCTCTTCAAATTAGGAGGGGAAGCTCCCTCTTGCTGATGGTATTCAAGAAAGTAAACTAAAACTAAGTTGCCTATCTTTTTGATCAGCTTAGAGCACAAGGTTTATAAAACACAAACGCCGCAGCTGAGATTTTCTGAGTTAAGAATTTCAACTACGACTAACTTAAGCTAGAGGCGTTTCTAACTTCTCAAGTAATATGCAGAGCAAGAGAAATTAGAAATGGACAAGGATGATTCTCTGACAAAGTACTTCAATAAACTCTTTTCCAACAAACATCTACACACTTCAATGTAAGCTGAAATTGAGATCATAAAAGCATAACACAAATAACGGAAATCTGAGATTTTGGACCAAGGCAAAGGAGGCTCATGATTTTATTACTCAAACTTCTGGAACAAAGCTCACTTCTAACATGCCTGGAACAAGAAATTGCAGCTAAAGAGGCTTGCAATCTTGCTCTTACACAATAGAAACAGCAATCACACTAACTCCTTGTTGGCTAAAGAGGCTCAACAATTTGCTTATCACAACACAATTGAACGACACTTGAATAACAAATAGAAGGCAAAATAGGCTCAGCGTTTTGTTATCACAATAACCGTTCCAACACAAAGTGAACTGACACTGAATAACAACTTACTGGCTAAAAGAGACTCAGCAGTTTGTTATCGCAATAACCGTTAAAAAAACTAAATGAGCAAAGGCTCTTATTTATAGACAAGCAGAGGAGTAGGGAACCCTAAAATCTCCTTGCTTTCACAATCTAGGGCTTGCTCAACAAGCAAGCTTTATTACTAAATCTAGAAAGAAGATAACATCTAAAACCCTAGAAAGTAGAAAAAGCGGGAAACGCCAACTAATACATCTTATCTTC
Organism: Sequoia sempervirens; assembly: GCA_007258455.2. Classification (NCBI taxonomy): domain Eukaryota; kingdom Viridiplantae; phylum Streptophyta; class Pinopsida; order Cupressales; family Cupressaceae; genus Sequoia; species Sequoia sempervirens. The sequence goes on from VDFB02152740.1 coordinate 11,176, forward strand.
TTTTTATCCTCAAAGAATGGATAAGGATCATTCCAAGAATAGAAAGAAAGCGGGAAAGCTTCTAGAAGAAAGCTGCTTTAAAGCTCGATCTCATCCGCTAGAAAATTGGAAATTGTGTCCCGGTTCGGTGCATCTATGCCAACTAAGGCAATATTCTGATTCTCCAAGATCTCTTCGCCTTTTGTCATCAAACCTAGAGGATCTTTCATTTCTTTGGCTGTTTTATGAGTTCTATTCTTGCAAAACATCGCTGCCCAAAAAGATGACTCACTAATTGATAACTTGGCGGCTCTGCAACTTTATGCTTCTGACACCTCTCTTGATTTCCATCAAAAGAGTATTGCAACACTCTTTTCTAATACCTTTCCTCTTTCTCATATCACACCTTCTCTCGTTCTTCAGCTGAGATGATGAAGTTTTAACATAATGTTGATTTGGTCTTAAACTCGAGGGGAATGTACTCCATATTGAAAACCTTGAAGAATGACTGTAAACTCGCCTATGTTTAGACAAGTCTTGAGCAACTTTCTATTTTTAGAATGCTGGTTTTTCGTCTTCAAGCGGACGGAATTACGGAAATTTTTTCACAGAGATATGGGTTTTGCTTAGAAACTCGTTGCAAGACAACCCAGATCGTCCGTTTTGGAAAATTTTGAATTTTGCCTGAAAAAGCAGCAAACCTTAATTTCTTCAATTTTCCCGAAAAAAGTTGGCACCTGGCTTTTGTTCAAAACAAAATTAGAAATGGACCCAGTTGATTAGATTTGCAAAACCTTGACAATTGATCGAAAAAGCAACCAACCCTAGGTTTTGAAATTTCCACAGCCCGCGGCGTGATAGCGGGGTTTCTCCGAGCTGGTTCCCGAGGGGACGGATGGTTGAAATTTGAAAGCACTGAGGTTTTCCCTGACATGCAAAAATAAAAGCACTGCTGCAACTTGATGAAGTTCTTGAAAAATTCTTCAGAGAAGATTAAGGGCAGGGCGGTCGGTTGAAAAATGTCGGAGATACCTTGGATTCATTTATTCCTTGAAAAAGTTTGATCTTCACGGATGAAAGCTTTGAAAAACAGGTTGTATGTTGCTGGTCTGAAAAATATGATGGCTCAACAGAAATTTCAGTTTCTTGATCTTGGCATTTCTCAACTTGCTGCTCCAACTTTCTCCTTTGAAGGCTGCCTGCAAAATAGTGAAAATACATAAAAAGAAAGATCCAAATAGACCCAGGGTTTGTTTTTGGCTGCTGCGCATCTCAAGCCTGATCCATTCATTGAATTTGGACGCCTCTTTCTTCTCTTGCAATCTTGAAAATTTCGAAAATCTATGAAAATTTTCTAAGGCATGTGAAACTTTAGAGCGCACAAGAGAGTGACTCAACTTCACCAGTGTTAGTCAAAAATTTGACTTTTTCAACTTTTCTCCATTTTTACATGCTACTTCGCCACTGATTTCTCGTTGACAGACTAACCCGGCAGGCGAGCTGAGTGGTTCACGGCGGAGCCTGACTGATTCTGAAGAAGATGTTCTGGAGGCACATCCTACTAAAAACTTGATTTTGACCTCCGAATTCATGGGAGGCTTTTCCTTCGAGGGGCTCCGAACTTTTACAGTGTTAGCCATTTTTATGATTTCTAAGTTCTTCCTTCTCCCTTTGATCTTCTGACGAATCCTCGATTCCGGGAGCAACACTGATCCGACTGACTGTCTGAATGGTTCGTGGGATAGCCAGACTGATTTTGGTGAGGCCTTCTTGGACGCTACTTTTGCAAAATCCATCATTATGAGCTTCAAAAGTTTGGGCGCCCTTCCTCAACTGGGGCGCCCACTTCTACCAGACTTAGAAATTTTTTCAATTTATTCATGTCTCACTTCTTCGGGCGATCTTGTTGAATCTTGAGCTCGTTAGGTGGATTGATCTGATTGACTGGTTGACAGGTTCACTAGATAGCTCGTCTGAAATTGATGAAGTGATCTTAGATGCTTTGTTGACAAATTCTATCATCTCAGTGCTCAAAACCTTGGGCGCCCTTTCTCTCCAGGGGCGCCCATGTTTACCAGACTTAGAATTTTTATTTTCATCTTTGCTCTTTTTCAAATGATCTCGTCAGATCTGGAGTTCTAGGCGTCGGATTGACTGATGGCTGGGCTCGTTACGAAGCTGACGAAGAATGAGGAGGGGTCTTCTGGGAGAGATTTTTCCAAAAAGTGAATTTTAACCCTTCAAAAGTTTGGGCGCCCATCTTGACTGGGGGCGCCCACTTTACCAACACTTGAACATTTTCATTTTTTTTAAATTCTGGATTGACATATTTGGAACCTCGGCCGACTTTGAATTCGGATGTTGGATCACTGATGACTTCTGGCCAGATTGAATTAGATTCTTGAAATGACTGAGCAACATTGACTGGAGGCACAAACCCTAATTCTGACATTTGGTGCCCTAAAAAGATGGGCGCCTTTCTTCAACAGGGGCGCCCAAAGTCACCAGTGTTAGAAAATTTTATCATTTTTCAACTTCATCTTCGTTCTCCGTGCATGTTCATCATTTCATCTTCTGTTGAACGCCTGAGTGTTGATTTTGACACCTGGCAGCCGAATGACCTCCATTGATGACCTCGGAGCTCCAGATACGCTTCTGAAAAAGCAGATTAGACCCAGTAGGGAAAAACTGATTATTTTGAAGTTCGGCGCACCGGCGATATGGGCGTATTTTGAGCCAATCAAAATGCGGTTTGGACCACAGCGGACAAACTTTCTATTTTAGAAATTTTTCTATTTTTTAGAAAATTTTGCGATATCCATTCGAAGAAACCGGAAAAACCAGGAAAATATTTTATTCCCGAGAAAATTTCTAAAATAGCGATTTTTCCTAAATTTTAGGGATAAAAAGCGAATCACGGGTTTTGTAGGTTAAAGCCCCATTCTTAGCAGACCCATCATCGAAATTGAAACTTTTATGCTTTAACCCCTCATGCAAGACATGCACACCCAAATTTTGACCTTTTTGACTGATTTGACAAGACTTTTACTCATTTCTTCAAAATGTCTAAGTGTAACAAAAATTTTAATTTTGGGGTACAACAACCTGTACTGAATCCAATACTGAAGTGAAGGAGTGGGAATGACAATACCCACCAAAACGGCCACTAACCCCCTAACCAGATCCTGTCAACCTACAAGGGTCCAAGAAATAGGCTAACTCAACTCCTCCCAAAACTGACTAGAGTAGGGACATTACATCTTTAGACTGAGTAAAAATAAATTCAAAATCTTTTATATCATTGAAGCGGCTTCCATATCATCAATTTTTAGTGGACGGCTTATGTAGAGTTTCGATATTTAAAATAAAAGCTCCACAGACATTTTTATGAGCAGATTATATCTGATTCCTCTCTTTTGTTTGGTGGTATTGCTGTTGTGAGGAATTGTGGGTGTGAGCAGTATGCAATTGCTAAGAGGGGAACGAGCTTCTGACGAATGATGGCAGCAAAATTATTTAATTGATACTAGTTGGCTTATTCCTGCATTGATGGCTAATGAATGCTTCAGAAATCTATATTTGACGTCAATTTCTGAGGTTGAAAATTTGCTCCTTCAGCATTTCTATATACTATTTTTGTTGGGAGTTAAGATTGATGAGTTGAAACGTGTGAAGACTTGATGCTGAGTGTTTTATGCAGTGCTCTATAAAAGGGGGCCGTGAATATACTCCATTTTCTGCGTCAGCTCTTTTATTGTCTATACAGAGGCCTCTTTTATTTATGAGACGGTTACTAGTGGCTTTATGTGAGACGTTTCTGCTGTATTATTAAATAGGAGATTTACTTGCCGGCGCTGCTAAGAAATGATTTAGTCACACTTTCCTTATTATTAGTGATGGTGGTTTTCCTTATTCGAGAGAAGTGGTTAAAGTCTATAATATAGTCTGAAGACATTTAAAAAAAAGGTTTTGGATTTTAGAGTCTGCTTGAGGATGAAACTGTGAAGCTGTGATTCTAAAGATAGGTGAATCTTTTGCAGAGCTAATGAGTCTCTTTGTATGGGAGTTGTGGTAATTTAGAATGAAGTGTGCCGAGCTAATGCTGATACTTGTTTTTGGAGCTGCTAAATTTCTGCTGGCTGTGTGATAAAATCTTGAGATATTCTGTGCCAAGCAATTGCAAGTATGAGATTAAGGATGGTGAAGCATGTATGGAGATAGGAGACTGAGTTTTCAGAGATAAGCTTGACGCTTTTACTGCAATCTCCTCTTTGAGCAAGCTGTCAGTATGCGTTAAAGACTTAGTGTATATATTGGCTGAGTGGAGTGTTGGGTGGACTTTATGATTGAGAGTTCGTTGAGGAAGCATTCAGGTTTGCAGCAGTATGTTACAGTAGTTTGAGTGGGCTGAATTGAGAAATTAACAACAGCAGTATTTGAGAAATCAGAATATGGAGTTGAGGTTTTGAGCAGAAGATTTTCTGTATTTGGACAGCATATATATTAGTGTGGGCCTCACTGTTCAAGTGTAGGCAACGTTTCAAATCAGTGTTCTAAATTCAGTTTTGCTAAGTCTGGAGTTGGTGCTTCAGCCATTGAAGTTGGTGCTTCGGTGTTTTCGGAGTTGGTGCTTCGAAGGTGAGTTGGTGCTTCAGCAGTTTGAAGTTGGTGCTTCAGTTGGTTCGAGGTTGGTACCTCTATAAATCGAAGTTGGTGCTTCGTGAGAGTTGGTGCTCTCGGTGGGTTGGTGCTCACCTATGTAAACAGGGTTCATGCCCTTTGGAAATAAATAAAAGCAATATTTTGCCGTGGTTTTTTACCCGAAAGGGTTTTCCACATAATCCTGGTGTTCAGTGTAATGAACCGGACCAATTTTTTTTTTTTTTTTCATAAAGATTACAATGCAACATGCACCCGTTAAGGTTAGCATAAACCAAAACGATGCAGAAAGTAACTCTAACCAGAATGTACACCAGGATCCCGATGCGGGCAAGGTGTGAGCATTGGTCAGAGGATCTCAAAGTAAATACTGAACAAGAACTCTAACCAGAGATGCGCCGGCGAACGACGAGCATTCGGTCAGAGGATCCCTATCTATTGCAATACTGAAAATAGCTCAACACCAAGTATGTGCTACTCGATCCGTGAAGGATAGGAGGCGACCATATGGCGGAGACTTAGGAAATTACAATGCAAGAAAGTAAAAGGCGGCAAGCCAGCCTCTTCCACTTATTCAGTGGGCAGTACAAGTAAATACCAAATGAGAGGAGAGAATTGCTGACAGTACTACTGTTCAGCTTACAATAAATTAGAGAGTTTGTCAATATCTTAAGATTAGAATCCTTTCGAAGCTATATCAAATTAAGAACTCCCTTTCACACTCCCAAGCTCACTGAATATCAACTCCTCACACACTAATGAACTTTCTCAAATCTGATGTGACTGTTTTTGACAGAAATGATACAGAACAGCAGCATGAAAACTCATCAAAATGCATATAACTCACTCTAAACACATCCTATTGACGAAAGATCAAATGCAGATTGCTATACTGATGCAGGCGCCCAAGATACAATCCCTAAACCACTCAAAACAAGCCTTATTTATTTTTGCACAAACTCCAATGTACCTCAAGATGGTACGGCCCAGCTGCAAGGGCGAATTTCCTTTATAAAATCAAAGAGACATAAATAAAATCTGGAAATTGGCAAGCATGGTCGCCCTTCATAAACAGATTGAAAGATCCAACACCCAGAATGATAACATTTTTATTTCATGAGCTACGAGCGATTCTTACATTCCTCAATGACATTCAGCAACATCAAAATATGACAGAAAATGTAAACTAGAACTCCAACAATGCAATTACTCAACTAGAAATGCAATTCAAACCTAATACAAGCTAACCTCTCAACTAGTTGCTATCTTTCAAGCAAGAAGATGAGCCAATGCTAGGAGGTGTGCTTTCCTCGAAGCGAGTGCCTGAATACAATCCAGCAGCATAACGGTGTAGTAGACAGAAGATGCCAAATGAAGAGCTGAGGCCTGCTTAAATAGAAATGAGAGAAACATCTAGAAACTTCCAGAGGGCGCCCAAAAACCCTAATTTTCAAATTACTCATTTCCCACCAAAAGAAGGCGTCCCTTTTCCTCCATAAAATATTTCATTTTTTAAAATAAACTTCATCTCACAAAAGGGCGTCCCATTTAATAATCTCAAATTTGACATTTAAAATATAATATAACTCCTTATGACGCCTTGACCCTCAAAAGTCCCCTTTTTAAAAACAACTTAAAGTTGCACTGCTAGACCAAGGGGTATAATATTAAAATAATAATATTATAATAAAATACTTATCTCTCCACTAAAAAATGCGCCCAAGGCCAAGAATTGAAGTGCCAGCTGAAACAACAGAAGAGGTGATCCAACTGAACTGAACCCAAACTGTCCACTGCCAGAAATAGAATTTACTAAAAATAGTAAATTCACGAAGTAGCCCGGAATGCCGAACTGAACACACCACTGCGAAGCTCTCTGAAAACCCAGAAAGAATCCGCAGTCAGAAACCCCAACTCCAAGCAACAACCTCCTCAAAACTAGGAAACCCTAATTTCACCCTCCGCACAGCCTACGGGTCTCCGGAATAGGCCAACGGTCAACAGAAACGATCACTGCTGAGAAGGGGACATTACAGTCCGCCCTCCCCAAGATTGCTTGCCCTCAAGCAATCGCAAGTCTGGATGCTGTAGAATTCCTCATCCTCCCAAGTAGCATCCTCCAATGGTAAATTCTTCCACTTTACCAAATACTCTTTGATTGTTCTCCTCCTCAAGGAACGCTCTCTGAAATCAATAATCTGTTCTGGAACCAAAGTCAACTGCCCTTCTTCATCCAAAGGAGGTAACTGTGATGAAGCCACAACGTTGTGTCCAAGTGCCTTTTTGAGGCGAGACACATGGAAGACATTGTGGACCTTACTACTCGAAGGTAGTTCCAATTCATATGCCACCGCTCCAACCTTCCTAACAACTTTGAATGGTCCATAGAAGCGGGGTTTCAGCTTCTCAGCTCCACTCTTCTTAAGTGTGGACTGTCTGTAGGGCTGAAGCCGAAGATATACCATGTCACCAACCTCAAATGAGCGCTCAACACGCTGCTGATCAGCGTACATCTTTTGCTGATTTTGTGCCATTTGAAGGTTGTCCTTCAAAGATTTCAAAACATCTTGGCTCTGCTGCAACCAATCCTTGGCTTGAGGAGCTTTGCTATCGCCAAACACCAAATCAGCAAAGCTTGGAGCCTCGTAACCATAGAGGGCCATGAATGGAGACATCTTTATTGACATGTGGAAAGATGAATTGTAGCAATATTCTCCCAAGTGGAGCCATTTTACCCATGCTCTTTGCTGTTCTGAGACATAATTTCTGAGATAGCCCTCCAACCATTTGTTCACAATCTCCGTTTGACCATCCGTTTGTGGGTGATAGCTAGTGCTTGGAGTAAGCACCGTACCACTCATCCTAAAAATTTCCTGCCAAAAGGTGCTTAGGAACTTGCTGTCCCTATCACTCACAATATTTTTAGGCAACCCATGCAGTCTAAACACTTCATGGAAGAACAAATCTGCAACTTGAGCTGCTGTAAATGTGCTTGTGATGGCAAAGAAATGAGAGAATTTGGTCAATCTGTCCACTACAACATAAATACAGTCTTTGCCTTGAGCCCTAGGCAACCCGGTGATGAAATCCATAGAGATACTCTCCCATTTTTGATTTGGAATGGGAAGTGGCTGCAGTAGACCAGCTGGAAGAGAGTGCTCATTTTTATTCATTTGACAAGTACTACACTCCTTGATGTGACGCTGAACATCATCTTTCAACCCCTTCCAAGAGAATCTCTCTCGAATCTGCTTGTATGTCTTGAAGTACCCTTGATGACCAGCAAGTGGACTGTCATGGAAAGTCACCAAAATCTTCTTCTTAAGTTTAGAATCAGCCACCAAGAAGATTCTTCCCTTGTAGTGGATCAACCCATCAACTACCTTGTACCTTTCATCATGAAAAGTACCTTCAATAACGCTGGTTGCAAACTGATTTTTGGCATAATCAGCAAGCAACAACTCCTTCCAATCAGCATTAAGCTCACACAATGAGCTCAAGTGAGGCCTTCTAGACAAAGCATCAGCCACAACGTTATTCTTCCCTTTGACATACTCAATGTCAAAATCGTAAGCTTGTAGCTTACTCACCCACTTCTGCTGTCTCTCATTCAAGTCCTTCTGATGCATAAAGTGCTTGAGACTGTTGTGATCAGTCTTGACCACGAATTTACTCCCCACCAGATACTGTCTGAACTTGGCTAATGCATGCATGATTGCAAGCATTTCCTTGTCATAGATAGAGTAGGTTCTTTCAACCCCTCTTAATTTTCTGCTTTCAAATACAATTGGATGCTTCTCTTGCATCAAAACAGCCCCAATACCTTCCCCTGATGCATCACACTGTAACTCGAAGGGTTTGGAGAAATCTGGTATGGCCAATACAGGACAAGAACTCATGATTTTCTTGAACTTATCAAACACACTTTGAGCTTTTTCTGACCACATGAAAGCCCCTTTTTAGTGAGGTCAGTAAGAGGAGCAGCACTTTGAGAATACCCCTTTACGAACCTTCTATAGAAGCCACAAAGACCCAAGAATCCCTTCAAATGAGTCAGATTTTCTGGAGGTGGCCAATCTACTATAGCCTTGATCTTTTCTGGATCAACCTTCACCCCTTCAGCGCTGATTATGTGGCCAAGGTAGAGCAGCTCCTTCATTCCAAATTCACATTTGGACTCTTTTGCAAACAAACTCTCTGATTCAAGAATGCTAAGCACTTCCTCCAAGTGCTTGAGGTGTTCTTCCCACGTCTTGCTGAAGATGAGAATATCATCAAAGAAAATTAACACAAATTTCCTCAACTGCTTCTGGAAGACTCTGTTCATGCAAGACTGGAAAGTGGCTGGAGCATTAGTCAAGCCAAAGGGCATGACTAGGAACTCGAAATGACCATAGTGGCATCTGAATGCCGTCTTCTCAACATCTGAGCCCCTCATCCGGATTTGATAGTAACCCGATCTCAAATCAATTTTGGAGAAGAATTTAGCACCATGTAGCTCATCAATGAGCTCATCGATCCGAGGAATAGGATACCGATTTTTTATTGTGCTTTGATTCAAGGCACGATAATCCACACACATGCGGATGGTGCCGTCTTTCTTCTTCACAAGAACCACAGCTGAAGCAAAGGGACTCTTGCTAGGGCGAATGAAGCCCATCTCCAGGAGTTCTCTTATGTTCTTCTCAATTTCATCCTTCTGCTTCTTAGGATATCTATACGGTGTTGTAATGACTGGTTTGGCCCCTTCCTTAAGTTCAATAACATGCTCAGCACCTCTTTCTGGTGGTGGCCCAGGTGGTAGATCAGCAAACACCTTACTCCTTTTGGTGAGTATGGATTGAATATCAGGAGGATATTCCCTCTTGGTCTCAACTGGACTGGCAGGAAGAACCATGCATTCCGCAGCCCACTCCACTTGGTCATGTCTAATCAGCCTTTCCATCCTTTTGAAAGAAACTATACGAGGACCACCATTAGACATTCCTCTCAAAACAACTCTCTTGCCCTCAGATTGGAACTTGAGCTCCATTGTTTGTAGGTTGAGAGAGATTTCACCCAGTGAGCGTAACCATTGTATGCCCAAAACTGCATCTGTGTCACCAATAGTAACCACATAGAAGTCATCTTTGACTTCATAGTTTCCCAACTGCAAGGACATGTTAGGAACTCTTCGTGTGCAGGAAATGTGAAACCCATCAGCCACCATGACTTTGAAGCCTTCAAATTCTTCAGTTTTGAGACTTCTCTTTGCAACCACACCTTCATCAATGAAGTTATGCGTTGCACCAGTATCAATTAATGCAACAATACGATGGCCTCCAATTCCACCACGAACCTTGAAAGATTCGTTCTTTTGGAAACTAGAGAGTTGGGCAATAGGGCCCCCAACTCCTTGTTCATGATCGGACTCTTCTGTGGCTCTTTCATCCTCGCTGTCCCCAAAATAAGACTGCTGATCAGACATATCAGATGCTGATTCATAATCTGAATAGGTTCCCATTTGATTATAACGCCCTCTTCCAGGACATCTATGGCCTTTAGTCCAAGGCTCTAAACATGTGTAACATTTGCCCTCCTTTCTGAGCTGTTCACGTTGCTCTTCAGTCAATTTAGGTGGGAACTTCTTGTGCTGATTAGAAGAATGTCTTCTATCCTTATCCTTCTTGTGGCCAAAAGGCTTAGGCGGAAATTTAGGCCTAGGAGCTGATAACTCCATACTACGAGCCTTCTTGATTGCCTCATCAAGACTTGGTGGATCGAAAGCTTTAACCCATCCTTTCAAGGGTTCAACCAAACCTTCAGAAAACAACACAACCAATCTTCTTTCGGTGATGTTGGGCACCATCACAGAAAGTCTCTGGAAATCAGCAATGTAAGAATCCAAGGAGCCATGCTGTTTGAGTTGTGCAAGCTCGCGAAATCTTACTTCAGGATCCTTAGTGTCGAACCTTTCAATCAGCTTGTTGGTGAATTCTCCATAGGTTCGAATAAGGTTATGGCCAAGAGTGACCAAACCATGGTACCACCACTCATGGGCAGCTCCTTCTAAATGGAGTGTTGCAAACTTGATGGCATCTTCTTCTGGCATGGGACGAAGTGAAAGGTAGTTGTCTAACTTCTGAACCCATGATCTTGCTGAACACGTATCACTTCCATCGAAGTGAGCCAATGTTACCTTCCCTAAGGCTTGATGGAAATCAGTTCTAGGAACCCAATTAGCTCGGTTATCAACTCTTCTTCCTTGTCTTCTGTCCCTCTGATTCAAGAATTGATCAAAGGACCATTGGTTCCTAAGATCAGGGGGTAGGGTAGCATACTCCATATAGGCTTGTCGGGCATCGTCTACCAAGGGAACGGGAGCTTCAACTGGTTGTTCTTCTCTTGGAGTGAATGTAGGAAAGAGCGGTCTAGAGGCTGATCCGCTAGAGATGGCATCATGCTGTCCAATGGTTCTACTACCTCCATTACCATTGTTTCCATTATGCCCGTTGTTTCCATTGACACCACTGCTTTCTCCTGTAGCATGGTTTTGATTCGGAATATGGTTCTGAGTAGCTTGCTGATCCATTTTAGCAAGTAATCGAGACATCATCTCAATCATTCCATCAAACTTCTTTTCCATCCTTGCATCCTTCTCTTCCATGGCTGTCCTAAGATTATCTGACATGTTCTCAACTGTTTTACCCGTATCCACTGTTATTCCAGTTTCTCTCAAAGCCTCTGAAAAAGTATCTGCTTCTGGCACTGACGGAAGCTGTATCTGTTGTCTTCTGGCCTGACCTCTGGTGAAGTATCTGCAATCACTGTCACTCATCTGACCACTGAATCACTGTTGGGCACAGGTTGGCAGAATCATGGCTCTGATACCACTGTAATGAACCGGACCAATTTTTTTTTTGTTTTTTCATAAAAGATTACAATGCAACATGCACCCGTTAAGGTTAGCATAAACCAAAACGATGCAGAAAGTAACTCTAACCAGAATGTACACCAGGATCCCGATGCGGGCAAGGTGTGAGCATTGGTCAGAGGATCTCAAAGTAAATACTGAACAAGAACTCTAACCAGAGATGCGCCGGCGAACGACGAGCATTCGGTCAGAGGATCCCTATCTATTGCAATACTGAAAATAGCTCAACACCAAGTATGTGCTACTCGATCCGTGAAGGATAGGAGGCGACCATATGGCGGAGACTTAGGAAATTACAATGCAAGAAAGTAAAAGGCGGCAAGCCAGCCTCTTCCACTTATTCAGTGGGCAGTACAAGTAAATACCAAATGAGAGGAGAGAATTGCTGACAGTACTACTGTTCAGCTTACAATAAATTAGAGAGTTTGTCAATATCTTAAGATTAGAATCCTTTCGAAGCTATATCAAATTAAGAACTCCCTTTCACACTCCCAAGCTCACTGAATATCAACTCCTCACACACTAATGAACTTTCTCAAATCTGATGTGACTGTTTTTGACAGAAATGATACAGAACAGCAGCATGAAAACTCATCAAAATGCATATAACTCACTCTAAACACATCCTATTGACGAAAGATCAGATGCAGATTGCTATACTGATGCAGGCGCCCAAGATACAATCCCTAAACCACTCAAAACAAGCCTTATTTATTTTTGCACAAACTCCAATGTACCTCAAGATGGTACGGCCCAGCTGCAAGGGCGAATTTCCTTTATAAAATCAAAGAGACATAAATAAAATCTGGAAATTGGCAAGCATGGTCGCCCTTCATAAACAGATTGAAAGATCCAACACCCAGAATGATAACATTTTTATTTCATGAGCTACGAGCGATTCTTACATTCCTCAATGACATTCAGCAACATCAAAATATGACAGAAAATGTAAACTAGAACTCCAACAATGCAATTACTCAACTAGAAATGCAATTCAAACCTAATACAAGCTAACCTCTCAACTAGTTGCTATCTTTCAAGCAAGAAGATGAGCCAATGCTAGGAGGTGTGCTTTCCTCGAAGCGAGTGCCTGAATACAATCCAGCAGCATAACGGTGTAGTAGACAGAAGATGCCAAATGAAGAGCTGAGGCCTGCTTAAATAGAAATGAGAGAAACATCTAGAAACTTCCAGAGGGCGCCCCAAAACCCTAATTTTCAAATTACTCATTTCCCACCAAAAGAAGGCGTCCCTTTTCCTCCATAAAATATTTCACTTTTTAAAATAAACTTCATCTCACAAAAGGGCGTCCCATTTAATAATCTCAAATTTGACATTTAAAATATAATATAACTCCTTATGACGCCTTGACCCTCAAAAGTCCCCTTTTTTAAAAACAACTTAAAGTTGCACTGCTAGACCAAGGGGTATAATATTAAAATAATAATATTATAATAAAATACTTATCTCTCCACTAAAAAATGCGCCCAAGGCCAAGAATTGAAGTGCCAGCTGAAACAACAGAAGAGGTGATCCAACTGAACTGAACCCAAACTGTCCACTGCCAGAAATAGAATTTACTAAAAATAGTAAATTCACGAAGTAGCCCGGAATGCCGAACTGAACACACCACTGCGAAGCTCTCTGAAAACCCAGAAAGAATCCGCAGTCAGAAACCCCAACTCCAAGCAACAACCTCCTCAAAACTAGGAAACCCTAATTTCACCCTCCGCACAGCCTACGGGTCTCCGGAATAGGCCAACGGTCAACAGAAACGATCACTGCTGAGAAGGGGACATTACATTCAGCTTGTTTATGGTGTCTCTTGATGCTCTTAATGTTCTGATTTCTGATTCACATTTTAAATTCTTAATGTTCTGATTTCTGATTCACATTTTAAATCTGGTTTAAAGTTTTAAAAGTTCTAAAATACTGATTCACACCCCCCCTCCTCCGCCTCTCGCCCCCCCTCCTCAGTATTTCCTGTGTGCTCTTCAATATTTGGCTTTCAAAATGATTGGGTTAAGTGCTTTCAAAATATTTTTTATGCTTAAGTTGAAATAGTATTAAATATGCCTTGGTAAAAGGTTTTGTGCATTTGTATCATTGCATGTTGAAAAAAGTTAATTGCTATCTAAATAGAATGCGTTAGGTTATTTGAAATGAAAATGTTTTATTCATCATCTATATAATTGTCTTTTTGAAAATAATTTAAGTGGAAATATTGAAATGACATATCTAATTTAAAATATCTAGTTGTGCAAATAGTTTGTTTAAAATATTTCGCTTGCATGTGAATGAGAGGGAAAAATCCCAGAGGGTTTAGGGATTTTAGAGAAAATGAAATTAGAAACACATTTATTTTTGGCGAAATCTCTCTCTCTCTCTCTCTCTCTCTCTCTCTCTCTCTCTCTATGTTGGTGTGAGTTCTTTCTTGGAGAAGGATTGCCTCGGGTGAGTATAGGGATTTGGAGAAACACTCAATCATAACCAAATAGGCCCTTTAACCCCCACCCATCCCACACACGAGCCTCCCACCCACCTTGATTCGGAGAAACACTCAAGTATAACCAAATAGGCCCCTTATGTTGGTGTGAGTTCTTGCTTGGAGTGGATTGGCAAAAGAATAGTTTGGTGTATGTGCAAGAAAACAAATATCTTCATATTGGGGTTTGCTAAAACAAGGTATATTCCCTCTTTGAATTATATGCACTCATATGATTTTGCTTTCTCATTTGGCCATGCCCACACTACGTGGTTGCATATGGCATTCTTCTATAGGATTTGTTCGATGATTCTATGGTTAGTTTGTAGATATTTTTATTTTGTATTGTTTTATGTTTTTAAAAATTATAAAATCAACATATTGCTGGTGAAATTTTCTTAAGATTCTTATGTGATGTGAAAAGTATGATGTCATCCATGTTATGCTCATAAGGGTATTCTTATTTTCTTAAAAACTTATATTTTGAAAATTTGTAATGCCCCGTCTTTGGATTCTCTAGCATTCCAGTTGGTGCTGACCTTCTCAATGTGTGTCAACCTTATCAAAGGGGTTATTTGTGTTACCAACAAGCTCAGATGATCTAGAGGACTCAAATGACACTTTCTGAAATTATTTTCGGCTTCTAGTGTGCTCTACAAGATTCTTGGAGAATGTCTATTTATAATAAGTCACCCTGTCAAATCCAATTCTCATTATTCATCATCAGTATCACTCTAGTACAGTCAGATTTCAATTCCGATGTTTTTTGACAATTTTCACAAATTGGATATATTAATGAGCTATAATTTAATTATTTTTACTAAGGTTGCAAATTTTATTACAATAATTTATTGGGCATCTTATTATAATAGCTCGTTGGAATGAGAATAGAAAGTTTTAAAAGTTGGGACACTGATAAAGTGATTTTTGGTGCTAGAAATGTTTCAATAATAATATAAATCACTTTTTAGAGTAATAAGACTTATTTAATTTATGAAATGATTTTATATTTATATTTTCCAAAAAGCTTCTGAAAATGATATAAAAGGAGTTTTGGGAGCTCATTTGGGGGATGCTTGAGGAATTGATAACAAGTTGTTGCTGGTTTGAACTTCGTTCATCCAAGGGATTTGTGAGGATGAAAACCCTCATAGAGGACATTAGTTGCAAAAGTGAAAGATCTTTCCTGGCTGATTTGCAGGTGGTTTTTTTCAGGAACTATGCAGGAGCTTCAATGATACAGATTTTCAATTTGTTTGCCAAGCATTAAAGCAGACATTGTTGGGCAGATTTTGGGAAAACCAACCAGCAATTTAGAGTGTCTAAATATTCAGTTTGAAACCCTCTTTTTGTTGGTTGTACCATCTTTGTGCAGGCCGTACAGCCTGGAGGAAGGGCGTGAGATTCCTAGGGCAAAGTGTTAGTTTTATGATCAGATGTAAAGTACAGAAATTTAATTCAAAATCAGACAATAACACAGCATATACCCTGGGAAAACCCTCCTCTTGAAGGAGAAAAACCCAACAACAATATATCACTTATATATTGAATCACAAAGAATGTCTCCATTACAAAGAGGCCGATATGAAGGCCAAGAATAAGCACCCCAACCAGATGCTAACACAGCAATTAAGTAACTCAGCCTTCAATGGATATATCAATCTGCACTTGATATCTTCTTACTCCTTCAACCCGCACTAAGGATATCGAACTATAATGAACAACAAAAATGGATGATGATGAGATACAACCAACGAACATATATACAAGATAAAGTAGAGGACGTGACCCTTCAAAGCATCATGTCGGCCTTCATAAAGGATCACGACTTCTAAGATAAAGTCGACCATCATAAGGAGTGTGTCCCTTCATAGAAATCGTGTCCATAATATACATGAGATCGGCCTCATCAACAATCGTGCCTCTTCATTAATTTGAGTCTTCATAATAATTAATTATCATTTAATATCAAATTCGTGCCTCTTCATCAAATCTCTATCTCCATAAATTAAATAGCCAACGGTTATCATTTAATTTATTCAATAGTGTAAAGGAGATCGGGCTGGAAGAGACACCCAATGCTACACAATAATATCAACACTCCCTCTCAGCTAGGGAGGATACTTCCAGCTGCATAAGACATATCACCTCATCGTGATGTCATCCACAATGGCTACTCCCATATGTGGAAAGAAGAGATATCACCTCATCGTGATATCAACCATCATGGCTACTCCGATGGATGGTAAATGAATACAAGTGCTCATCACTCAACGTGATGTCGTCACCTCATCGTGACATTCACCATGGCTACTCCCAGAGGGTGAAAACACAAGTACAAGAAAATCATCACGGACTCTCTCACGTGATGTTGTCATGGAGTCACACACATGACATCCACCATGGCTACTCCCAGAGGGTGGAAACAAGGGCTTTCACCTCAAATCTCTCTCAAAGAGAAATGAATTAAAGAAGATCACTGATACTAAGACTCCTTCTCAGTTAGGGCTTCATTCTCGACCATACCAAGCTTGTCTCGAAAGTACACAAACTTTATCCTGGAGAGAGACTTGGTAAGAATGTCTGTCGTTTGCTCATCAGTGCTGATGTACTTCAACTGGATTGCTTTTCTCAATACCATATCTCTAATATAGTGGTATTTGATCTCAACATGTTTAGTTTTGTCATGAAACACGGGATTGACAGAAAGCTTCACACAACTTTGATTATCACAATGAATGACAATTCCCTCCAACGATTGTCCAAACAATCCTGCAAGGAGCTTCCGAAGCCACACTGCTTCTCGAGCTGCCACACAAGTTGCAATATACTCGGCCTCAGCTGTACTCGGTGCCACTAAAGACTGGTTCCTGCTACACCAAGAAATCATCGAAGACCCCAAACTGAAACAACATCCAGAGGTGCTCTTCCGATCAGTGACACACCCTGCCCAATCAGAATCAATATATCCATGCAGCTGTAAGTCCACACCAGAAGAATATCTCAAGCCATACCCAACTATACCACGCAAGTATCTCAGGATATGCTTCGCTGCAACTAGATGTATTTGCCTTGGTTCACACATGAACTGACGAAGTGCACTCACTGCATAGCAAATATCCGATCTAGTATTGACTAGATACTTCAATGATCCAATCAATTGCCTATACACCGTGGAATCCACCAGATTTGAACTAGCTGCAGCCTCTTTCAACTTATGCAATTTGGTCTCCATAGGCGTAGACATGGATTTGCAATCCATCATACCAAATCTTTTCAGAATATCAATGGTATACTTCCCTTGACTTAGAATCATCTCATTAGACTTCTGCCATACTTCTAAACCAAGGAAGTAGTGCATAAGACCAAGATCCTTCATTTCAAATTCAGAAGCGAACTCCTTCTTGCATTTGATAATGAGGTGATCTTCTCCAGTAAGAATTAAATCATCAACATAGAGAACCAAGATTAATGCTTCACCATCAATTACCTTGAAGTAGAGGTTTGAATCAGCATCATTCTTGGAGAAACCCAAGCTCATCAGGTAACGATCAATCCTTTCATACCAAGCACGGGGAGCCTGCTTAAGGCCATACAAAGCCTTCTTCAGCCTGCAAACATGAGACTCCTTTCCATGTACCTCAAAGCCATCAGGTTACTCGATATATACCTCTTCCTTGATTACACCATTCAGAAATGTTGTCTTCACGTCCATCTGGTGAATCTTCCATCCTTTCGATGCTGCAATAGAAATGATGGTTTTGACTGAAGTATAGCGAGCAACTGGAGCAAAGGTTTCCTCATAGTCAACTCCCTTTTTCTGAGAGAATCCTCCAGCCACGAACCTAGCCTTGTACTTCTCAATGCTCCCATCAGCCGCATGCTTGATCTTGAAGAGCCACTTAGAAGAAACAATAGATTTTGCTTCAGGTCTAGGTACGATGTCCCAAACATCATTCTTGAGAATGGATTGATACTCTTCAGACATAGCATCTCTCCAAAGTTGCTAACTAGTAGCTTCCTCAACACTGGAAGGTTCTGACTCAATGATTTGACTCATCAATGCAACATAGCTGGAAAACTTATGCGGTCTCTTGCTTTCTCTGAAAGTTCCTCTTGGGGCTGCAAACATTTATGCCTCTGCATTGTTTGCCTAGCCCAAAGAGTTCTTTTTCTTCCAATCACAATATCGATAGGCCCATCAGTAGGTTCCAAAGGCCCAACTGGATCATCATCTTCTTTAGGTTTTGCAGCCTCCCTCTGAATCTCAGGAGTATGGTCAACTTCCATATCCTGAGGAGACTCCTGATCTCCATGGTCTATCTCCATGTGGATGCCCTTGGATCACTTGAATGCAACATCCTCTTCAAATGTAACATCCCTACTGATCTCAATCAACTTTTGACCTGGAATGTAGATTTTGTAGGCTTTTGATGTCTCACTATAGCCTACAAATATTCCCTTCTTGCCAAAAGGTTCCAACTTTGTCCTTTTATCTTTCGGTACATGAAGATACACTGGACAACCAAAGATCCTCAAGTGACTCACTTCCGGCTTCACCCCTGTGAATTCTTCTTTAGGAGTCATGTTTTCCAAAATGTGGCGAGGACTTCTATTTTGAACATAAACAGTTGTCTTAGATGCTTCAGCCCAAAGGAAGGTTTGCAGATCTTGGTCATGAATCATAGCTTTGGCTACTTCTACAATAGATCTGTTCTTCCTTTCAGCAACACCGTTTTGTTGAGGATTATAAGGGACACAGAACTCCCTCTTAATCCCTGCTTCAATGCAAAAGTTACGGAAGCTGTCGGAAATGTACTCTCCACCGTTATCAAATCTCAGAACCTTGATCCTCTTCCCGGACAAGTTCTCTACCTGAGCTTTAAATTCTTTGAACCTCTGTAACACTTCCTCAAATTCATTAGATTTCAAGAAATAAATCCAAGTCTTTCTAGAGTAGTCATCAATAAAAATAATGTAATACAAGAAACCACTCAAAGAACCAACAGACATTGTACCACATAAATCAGAATGAATAAGATCAAGAATACATTTAGATCTACTTTCACTACTATGAAATGGACCTGTAGTATTCTTACCCAATGCGCAACCTCTGCAAGTGCCTTCATGCTTCTGGTTGAGTTTTGGAAGGCCTAAAACCATCTTCTCCATGGTAGGTAGTGCTCGGAAGTGAAAGTGAGCCAATCTTCTATGCCAAAGTTCACACGAACTTGATGAATCGTGCAATAGAGCCTGAAGTGGGCGAGTGCAAACTCTGTAGAGGCACACATGTCGAACTCCAATCACCCGAGCAATCTTGATACTTGAGTTCTTTGGCCATGCAAGAACTTTACCTTCTAAAAATGCAACTTGGTACCACTTGTCTTCCAAGGCTGAGATAGAAACAAGATTTCGCTTGATACCCAGAACAAATAGGACATCACTCAACTGCAAGGTAATGTCGGAATCCAAGTGAAAAGAGGAGGTCCCAACTCCTTTCACAGAATAACTAGCATCATCTCCAATAATTACTTGAACACTAGAATTTCTCTCCACCAAATCAGTTAGATGCTCTCTAAATCCGGTGATATGGCAAGAGGCACCACTATCAATCAACCAAGTATTGTTTTCGGTAGGCACACTGCTTGAAAGAGCAGAGTAGAATAGGAAACCACCTGAGTCCTTCTGCGAAGAGATCTCACCAACATCTGCAATTGAAGCCTGTTGCTTAGGGCTGGTTGGGCAATCCTTTGCATAGTGACCATACTTGTCACATCTAAAACATTGTACATGAGAGAGGTCCCTCTTCTTCTTGAATGCAAGAGCACCATCAGATCCCTTATCTCTATTCCTCTTGAAATATCCTTTCTTTCCTTCTTTCCCTTTCTTCTTCGAGGATTGTGTGGCAAGAACATGAATGTCTTCATTTGTAGAGCTTTGATCAATACCTCTCGCAGCCAACCTAGACTCTTCTTCAATACAATCCGCCCTAAAACGATCAAACTTAGGGAGTTTTGATCTTGCACTTATTCCTTGAATGTATGACTCGCAAGATGAAGGAAGCCCATTAAGAGCCAACATGGTCAAATCCTTGTTATCAACAATATGCCCAATTGTAGAGAGCTGATCTCTCAACTCGATGATCTTCATGAAGAATGAGATGATAGATTCTCCTTTCGCCATCTTGACATGACGAAGTTGTTGCTCTAATGCAAGAGCTCGACTTGTGTTGTTGATCTCATACATCTCCTCCAAAGTCTTGAACATATCTCTTGCAGATTTTAGCTTGGAGATAATTGGCACCATGTGGTCTTTCACAGAATCCACCAACATCTTTTTCGCTTTAGTGCCATTTCTCTTCCATTGTAATTTCTCATTCTCATTGGATGGTTCGGGAACTTCGCCCTCCACGAACGTTGCTAACTCATTTTCCTCCAAGGCAAGCATAACTCCAAATCTCCAAGATGTGAAGTTAGATGCTCCCTCAAGTCTATTCTCGATCTTAAGTCCATTCACCATCTTGATGATAGGATAGATGCAAATAAGGATGAGAATAAGAATAAAGTATATTGTTGCTTGACTAAATCTGATCACGATCTTTCTTATACCCGCTCTGATACCATGTTAGTTTTATGATCAGATGTAAAGTACAGAAATTTAATTCAAAATCAGACAATAACACAGCATATACCCTGGGAAAACCCTCCTCTTGAGGGAGAAAAACCCAGC
Source organism: Sequoia sempervirens (assembly GCA_007258455.2). NCBI lineage: Eukaryota > Viridiplantae > Streptophyta > Pinopsida > Cupressales > Cupressaceae > Sequoia > Sequoia sempervirens. The sequence goes on from VDFB02152740.1 coordinate 31,941, forward strand.
AACAATATATCACTTATATATTTAATCACAAAGAAAGTCTCCTTTACAAAGAGGCCGATATGAAGGCCAAGAATAAGCACCACAACCAGATGCTAACACAGCAATTAAGTAACTCATCCTTCAATGGATATATCAATCTGCACTTGATATCTCCTTACTCCTTCAACTCCCACTAAGGATATCGAACTATAATGAACAACAAAAATGGATGATGATGAGATACAACCAATGAACATATATACAAGATAAAGTAAAGGACGTGACCCTTCAAAGCATCATATCGGCCTTCATAAAGGATCATGACTTCTAAGATAAAGTCGGCCATCATAAGGAGTGTGTCCCTTCATAGAAATCGCGTCCACAATATACATGAGGTCGGCCTCATCAAGAATCATGCCTCTTCATTAATTCAAGTCTTCATAATAATTAATTATCATTTAATATCAAAGTCGTGCCTCTTCATCAAATTGCTATCTCCATAAATTAAATAGCCAACGGCTATCATTTAATTTATTCAATAGTGTAAAGGAGATCGGGATGGAAGAGACACCCGATGCTGCACAATAATATCAACACAAAGCACCTAGGTTTTGAGGGGAATTTTGGTTGGTTTTGGGGTGCCATGGTGTAAGTTACACCCAGCAATGAAATTGGAGTTGGAGCAGCTAGGGCTTGAAGGAGTTTGTTGCCATTTTGGAGTCATGGGTTGTTGTTTTCAGTCAATTTCCAGAAGTTTTATATGCAGCAGCAAATGGGTATGTTTGTAATATCATTATGAGATGATTTGGCCATCTGGGTATTGTTAAATCTATTATTATATTGCTGTCCAAAACTCTATGATATTCTGAAAATCAATTTCCAACTAGTGGGTATCTAGTGGGTATTTCATATATTTAATATATTCAGTGTTTATTCCATATGAGTATCATTGCAAATATTTATGTTTAATTTGCATTCACCATTTTACCATCAAAACTCAAATTCAATATTCAAAACACAAAAGAAATATAGGGTGATCATTACAAAATTGAAGGATTTTCAAGCATTCACCAATGGTGGATTTGCATTTTGCCTGGTGCTTGCTATTTTGAAGATAGCAAAATTTGATTTTAGACCATGTTTTGACTTATTATTTTCTAGAATGTGAATACTCATCATAAAAATAGCATTGCTAACCTCATGGATATAAATGTCAAGGATCTCAACCTCATTTTTTGTGCCCTCATCTTTTGATCATTATTGATCTTTGGATGGTAGGGAGATGACTTGTTAGGAAGTGGAGGGGCCTCTCATTATCCATCCAGATTATATAACTCTAGGACAAGGACCCAAGAGAGTATTAAAAAGGTAAGGTATCAAAATAAATGGGGTAAAACATTGATAAGATTGATGAAAAGAATCTAATTGTATTTCCAAAAGAATGAAACAATCATGCATGGCTTGATCACAATCTGTCATGGTTGTTGAAAATTAATGAGGGTCTCGTATATAGTAGATAGGAGGCTACGCTCCCCACATCCACATGACCTCAAGGCCAATTTGATGAAACTGCAGTATTCTAGTCCTAATAGCTCTCTCTTTTGTTCCATTGGATTTTGGATTCAATTGGAGTAGTATACACATACTTGTACATGGATATGGTGTTGGTAAAATCCTCATGGTCACTTGCTTGGTGTGTTTACATCATATGTGTTTTGGTTGATGTGTGTGTTTGACCATATGTTTGTTGTGAGTGTTGTTGAACTATCTAGTTGATAGCCTCCTAGCACAAAAGGATTGGCCCAATGGTTCCACATGATTGGGTGGTGTTGAGCAACATTGGGCCAAAATGACTCTTGGAGATGCTCCAAGAAGAGCATGTTGGGCTCTTGTAGCATCCTATTACTTGCATTTTTGCATTTGGGCTTATTGGAAATCTTACATATTGAGGTCTTGTGATACTTGTTTGAAAATGATTAATTGTAATATTGGGGATATTATTGTTCATTCTTTGGTCCATCCATGCTTGGGATGAGATCCATTATGTTGCAATGTGTTGGTATTCCATTTATGTTTTTTTAGATGCCATCTTGTGATGGATTAAGCATGTTGGATAATTCATGGAATGATTGATGAGTGGATCTCATTTAGCTTTCAAGTTGAAAAGAAACTTGTGTCCTATGCATGTTTGTCATTTGAATGCGCTGTGTAGAAAGTGTCAATGCTAATATGTTGTTAATTTGGCCTTGTGGTCAAAGAATTGTAGTGCTCTTTCTTGCTTTGTCGCATTTGATGTATGATGTCAATGTTTTTGATAAAGGCATGCTTTTGGGAAAATTTGTACTTACAGTTTATATGAATGTATAACATGTCAAATGAATCTTAAACATAGTGAGTTTGATTGGTTCTAACCATTTGCAAACAGCCCTTTTTACATGAAAGTTACACCTTTGGTAGTGTAAGTTGCTACTGACTTGTCTAGGCCTAGCCCTTCACTTTTCTCAGGCTTTTTTCCCTTAAGTATCATCTTAGAATGTGGTAACTTAGTGTTGAGTATGAATTAGAACCTTAGGCTTGTAGTGACCATTAATTTACCTTTAAAACAATTTTCATGCTTCCAGAGACCTCATTGTAGCACTCTTTGCGAATCACTTGTTTTGTCAAAGGCAACTTGCGCTAGCAATATGGGCGATTTGAGGTTCACATGGACTACAACTTGCTTGGGTTATTTGGACTAGCAATAGGGGCAATTTGGAGCAAACAAAAGCAACTTGTAGATGGTGAGAAATTTTTGAGGTTTTCCAAAAATGTTTACTAAAGGTATGTTGTACCCTAGGGTCTACCTTGAAAGCCTATGATCTTGGTTTGGATAATATTTTGTGCACTTTGGGAGTTTTGCATCCTTTTTTCTTGGGGGCATGTCTTGTCTAAGGACGACTAGCCTAGTGTGTGTCTAGGAAAGATCTTGGATCTCCCATTCGTCCTCCCTCTTGCATGAATGAACCAATGGTTAAGATTTCATCTTCATGTCCTCGTGGATTCATGTTGGTGTCAGATGAGGATTAAGTAATGTCACTATCACCCTATTCTTCCTTGTGCACGTGATGGAGATTGTGGTCTTGGATCCAACTATAAGAGATAGAACTCTCCTCATAGGGTCGTCATGGGGTTGTCATGTGACCAAGTAATCTTCTACTTATGAAATCATGTATGTGCATTGACTATGCTCTATGCGTGTTTTCATGTTGAGTCATGACAATCCTAGAGTGTGTAAGTGCAATTGTGCCACAAAGGCGTCACAAATGCAATGCTTTTGTTTACCTCTAATGTCTAGAGCCCAAGCTTGGGGCATTACATTTTGTACATAGAAGCAAAAACTATGAATAATTCATAGTTAATCACATATCATTAGATGGAACATGTCAATTCAAATAGGCAAACCAATTTTTTTTCTTTCACTGCGCTTTTCAATCTATGAACCACAAGTTATTGAAAAACTAGCAATTTATTGAATAAACTACAGATTTTCGGTGAGTTTTTCAATAGATGCTTTTCCCTCTTGCGCATAAATGATCTTTTTAGTTTTTCATCAATTTTTCAACTTCACACCCCAAGAACAGAAATTTTCAGACTTCCAAAGCTAAGGTAAACAAGTGAAAGGGGGAAATCAATGATAAACAAATTAGGGCACATACAACATTAAGAGTTTTGAACCTTTCCAAATCCCTTTCACTTATTTTCAATCTGCAATGTGAAAGAGGTAAGGCCCATAACCACAATTTTTGTTTTACTTTAGCTTTGTTAGGCCAAGGTTAGGGTTTAAGTTTAATTTAGGGTTTTAATTTTTATATGTTAAGGTATGTTGTTGAAGTAACTTCTGGCCCTAAATCTTAAAGCTATCAACAAGCATAGAACATAATGCCATAAACCCTAACCCTAACATAATATTTTGTTTTATAGTTAGGTTTAGGTTTTTCTTACATTCACTACCAAACAATACATAAAGGTTGTGATTGATATGCTAAACCTAACCCTAACCCTCAACTTATTTTTGTTAAGGGTAAGGCTTAGTGTTATTGTTTTAGTATTTTGTATTTTAAAACTAAAGTCTAAAGGTTGCACTTGCTATGTTAAACCTAATCCTAACCCTATACTATTTCTTTAAGTTTAGAGTTAGGGTTAAGGTTTTACTTCTTTTTGTATAGAGTTGTGATATTGCATTCACAAAAAATCCTACCAAACCCAATCTGGTCCAAGCCAAGTTTTGATCCCGCTCTGCATTTGATTTGAGTTCAGACAAGGTCAAGCGCATGGTTACCCATTCAATCCAACTGTGTCTTAGACATACCCAATGTTGCTCCCTAGGCAAATCCTTGCAAAGCTTGGAAGGAACACAATGCTATTATGGTATAAGAAAAATTGTTCTATGTTAAATATTGTATGTTTTGTGAAAATTGTGGTAGACCAAACCTTGAAATAAAGCAACCCAACAAGAAGTTTGATGAAGGGTCCCTTTACCTTTAAAGGTTATTATTATATATATTGTATGTCCAAACACTACCAAACCTAAACCCAAAAACAAATTGCTGAACCCAAAACCCAAATTGTCAAAATAGGTTTTTAGTACTTACTAAACAAAATTTGAAAGGTTGTACTCGCTATGCAAAACTAAACCTAAACCTCAACTATTTTTTTTACTTTAGGGTTAGTTTTAGGTTTTTTTTTATATTTTACTAAACTTAAAGGCTTAAATGCTAAACCTAACCCCAACCCTAAACTATTTTTTGTCTGGGTTAGCATTAGGTTTTATAATATTTTGTAAACCTAAAGGTTGTTATGTTTTTCTTTTATTTAATATTTTTATTAAACCTAAAGGTATGCATGTGTTTATGATTTCAACTCATAATGTCACTATAGAAGTTTTACATGGCCCTATTGCAAACCCATTCCCAATTCATTGATTGAAATATGTTTTTTGTGGGAAGGAAAATGCTGGAGGAATTGACCATTTCAAATGGCATCTAACAAAGTTGCCAAGTCAGGTTGTGAAGCATTGCAGAAGTTGACATGAGGATGTAACCCACCAAACGTTATTGTCTCTTGAGGCCTTTGTAGAAAGTGAGGTAAGCCCAAGAACTACAATTGGATCATCCACTGTTAGTTTTAGGATCAGAAATGCAATAAGCAGAAAACACAACACATAGAACAATGAACACAGTATTTTACCCTGGGAAAACCCTCCTACTCGAGGGAGAAAAACCCAGCAAGATATTCTCTTATAATCAGAAGAACAAGTGCAGAAATAGCACTCAAAATCAGGCCCCAAAAAGGCCGAAACTTATACAATGGATCTGCACTTGTATATAGTGTGATTTCATGAATACACAAAATATTTGACTCTTCTCCTTGAGTCAAAACTGCTGCTATTGAAAGTAGACCTGCTGCTAAAGGAATTCGAACTTGGAATGAATTGAATTGATGCCAAAATGAGGAGACACCTTCTCATATATATATGAGACTAGGCGAGCTCACTCTAGAGCCGACCTAGCAATTATAATATTTTGTTTATAAAATATGATAGCTGACCTGCCTTAGTTTACTTTAGCTTAGGGAAATACCTCCCACAGCTATAAAATACTAACACTCTCTCTTAGCTAGAGAGGTATTCTCAAATATCCTCATCATGGAGTCTCTCAACATGACATCCACAATGGCTACACCCAATTGTGGAAAGCACAGCTCAGTCTCAGAGATGTGATCTTGTACAAGGGCTTTCACCTCATATTTCTCAGTCTCAGAGAAATATACACTACAGGGGCTTTCACCTCATATTTTTCCGTCTCAGAGAAATATACACTACAAGGGCTTTCACCTCATTTTTCTCCGTCTCAGAGAAATATACACTACAAGGGCTTTCACCTCATATTTCTCCACCTCAGAGAAATATACACTACAAGGGCTTTCACCTCATATTTCTCCATCTCAGAGAAATATACATTACAACAAATCTTCATGATGTTGTGACTCCCTCTGGAGCTCCAAGTACCTGCATCAACCTCCTAACCTCCTCGTCCAAGATTGCCTCTATTGGTTTGTCAGACTCCCTCTTGATCCTTCCCTCAATACCGAGATTATATAAATCCTCTGGAAGTGAACTCCCCTCCATTGACGGATCTCAAAACCTTGATCCTCTTCCCAGACATGTAATTGTTTTTCCCAACTCACAAAGAACCAAAAAAACTGTTTTGCTTTCACAACTCTCAAACCAATAGCCATTAGCATGCCTTCTCCAATGATCTTTGATAGGAACCTCACTGTTTTCCACAATTCTTTCTAGGGCTGCCAATAGTTGACCATGCAAGAACCATAGACTACTGTTCCAATTCGGGAGGACAAGATTTTTGTCGTACTGTTGTTTAGTGTCTTCATCCTTCTCAATCTTCTTTGTTGATGCAAACTCTCCATCCAAGGCTGACCCAACCTTGTGCCCTCAAGAGATGTCTCTAGTGAAGAATCATGAGAGTTATGTGCCACCAACTCAGTCCCATGGCTATAAGCTATGTCTCAATGTTTGTTCATTTCTCCAGTCAGCATGACTTCCTCACCGGATGCCTCAAGCTCTATCTCCCTTTGAATTCCTTATGCAATCTCTGATAATTAATCTATCATCCTTTCTTTTTTTCTCCTCGATCCATTCTACATTTTAAAGAGATTAGCAATAGTTCATAAAATCAAACTACCCCGAAACAAATAAAACATATAGTCATCTAGCAAATATAATTAGATAGAACAATTAAAGGAATAATAGAACTGATCTTTGTTGATTCAATTGCAGCCTTTTTTTTTTTTTTTGTTTCTCCTCCTGACAACCATATCCTGCTGCTGAGTGGTGCAACCATTTGATTGAGTCAAAATTGTGGTAGCTTATTGTTTGAACCATGGGTTGCCAAAGCTTCAAAGTAGAGTTTTTGAAGACACTCTCAACAGCCCAGACATAGATTCCAACAATATGCAATCCTCCGACTAGCATTCTGGAAACCCAGCGGGCAAGTTCTCCAACCCATTCAACATCAATTATCAGTGAAGATGAACCTGCCACTAATTTACCCTTAGAAACATTCTTCTTATCTACTCTCCCACGAAAACCTCTTTCTGCGAACTTAATTTTGCACATTCCTGGCCGACATAGGGTTCCTCAACCCATGAGCTACAGTCTACATTCTTATTATAAATATTATCATTGCCGTCGTCATCAACATCCACGGCTCAAATCACATCATCTCTGTTATTAATATCAGGTTCATTTTTCCCAACATCTTCGTTGCTCTCCTCTTCCTGCACAAAGTTATTCTCCTTTAGCCACAGTACTTCTAAAGCCTCTTCCACAAATTTGATAACATTATTATTATCATCATTTTCTACTACGATATCAATTTTCATAGGATCCGCTGGAACAAATATATTCCCTTCTTTGCTGTTTCCCAGAGCAGAAACTGATGCCATCAGTTCTAATCTCTATAAAATTCTACTTTGATTAGACGGGGATCTTTGGCCATATCAAGACAAGAATCCATATGCTTCTTGAGGTCTAGGTCCAAGTGCTCAAACACTACCCACATCCTGCAACCTTAGCTCTGCCCAAAAAAAAAAACCAGTCATCTTTAACTACCGAAGAATACCCGCACTGAAACTTTTGTTGATGTGCGACTGTGGGGAGAGTTCCAAGTCTCGTGTCCTCACTAGCTTCAATGGCTATCGAATCTCTATTAGTTGTTCTCCCGGAAATGTACAGCCGTCTGTTCAAGCAATGATCACACAATTGGGCGCAATAGCTCTGAGGTGTAGTAGCGTGAACAGCATGGGAGAGTGGCTCACTAGATGTAATTTCCTTCGACTTAGATCCGGTGCCAAGTATGGTGCGTTGCTTCTCTTCCGATGGTGTAAAGATCACAACAAAGATACTTTGGTGCAGATGGTTCACACCGAGAACTAAATCTGAATATTTTCGTAGCATAGACGTAGATGGCAGAGCAACCTTTAC
>VDFB02152740.1:40060-100114 GCA_007258455.2 Sequoia sempervirens
AACTTGGTTGATAAAGCTGCTACCTTAGCCAGCTTGCAACCATCTGGGTTATCAAGAAAGGTACTGCGGATGACGTCTCTGAACTGATTCTGTACCATGACCATTTCGACATATTCTCCTCCCTCGCGTTGATATTCCATGCGAGGGAAAGATATTACCAACATTCTTGCGAAGTTGATAATAGTGGCAACCAGCCTTCTGTAATCAATCAACTCCACTGAATGAGCGTCATAGGCTTTCACCTTGTACGCCAACTGTTCCTTCCAAGCAAAGAGATGTTGCTTGTTTTCCTCGGAGTAGACAGATTGATACGCCAATTGCAAGTCTACAATTGTGCTTTCGTCTTCTAGCCTCTTCTCTGCAATTCTTTGTTCTAATTGCTGGATTTCTGAACGAAGTCCATGTGCTCTATCCCGTAACTGGTATAGATTTGCCAATATACATCTTCCCTTGATAACAAACTCTTCCACTTGATCTCTCAAGTGTTTTCCGTATGTTATCAATTGTTGATGATTTTGTTCTGCGGGGAGATCTAACAATCCTGCTAGTAAGGCTGAGACGTTTGGGGTGCCATGCATCAAGCTGGTTATGTATGACCTCAGTTGCTGATTTTCAGCCTTTAAGGCTGCTTTTTCTTTTCCATCCTTAGCCATTTTTTCTTGTGCGCTCACCGAAGCTATTCTGAGAAGGTCTGCCTCCACTTGTCATGTAGTCTTTCCGAGTTTAAGTTGAGACAATGTGTAGTCTTCCACTTGAACGTCGTGTATGCTTTTCTCCACTGGTGGGGCAGCAGTCTCTATAATAATTTCACACTCTGCATTCCTTTCTATGTGAACTTGTTTCTTCAACCTCTTCGCCGGCATGTCTTGTGGGACGTGGTCGAATTCGGTGAAGTCAAGTTCATAGGAGGGTTTTTCCCTCTTTCTTCCTAGGAATCCTTCAAGCCAAATGGAGTCTCAGCGAACTTCACTAGGAGGAACATGAGGCCCTTGAATGTCCAATGTGTGAGACTGTGCTAGAGCAATGTCTCTCGGTGGCGAATCCAAGTCGATGAGGACTTGTGACCGCTATGATGCTGGTGATATTGGTGGCTCTGCTTCCATAATAGGCACCGTTTCTGCTGCTCCTGTTGGTTCTGTCATTGGCTCTGCTACTGGTTCTTCAGCAAGTACTGCTGCTGTTTCTTCAGTGACAACTTCTTCTGGTGCAGGAGTAGCAGTCTCTATTTCTTGTTCTGCAGCAGCAATACCCATGATTATCTCAGGACTATGTGTGGCTTTCTCCACAAGTGTCCTCTGTGTTCTGGGCTTTGTAGGCTTTGACATCCTCATCCCTTGAGGAGGATTGCACCATTGCTTCTGCCTAGGCTTCCTTTTTGAAGTGGAAGGTGATGTAGACTGAACCTATGGCGGCTCTGTTCTGTGAGGTATCACCTTCCTTGATTTCTTACTGTCGAGATAGAGTTGGCTATTTCTAACCACTCTACTCGTTCTTTCCTCTATAGATGTGTTTTCCTTGGCATACCAATCCACTCTTGGGAGTGGTTGGGAGTCAACTGAATCTGTGAAGAATGAGGGGAGAATGACTTCCCCTTCATCATCGGATAGGCCCTCGATGTATGCTGACATAAAATCAGCAATTTGCGGGAGTCTGAACCTGCTGTAGTTCCTTCTTCGCACTTCATAATCGTCTTGACAATTTACTCAATAATCTTCCATAGAAGACTTATGTGACAAGTGCTGCTCGAGATGTGCTGCATAGAGCCCTCTGGGATCATAGGATCTTCTCTCAATGAGATACTTGAGATTAAACCTCACCGTTTCCTGACTCATCATCTTAGCATCTGCTGCAAATCCGCATCTATAGAGTCCCATTCCAATGGGAAAATTAACAGCTGTCTTCCTCTTCAAGCGCAAGTAGGCATGAACTTTGGACAACTGTCTCAGGAATTCCATGAAGACTACCCTATCTGAAGGGTATCTTGGTAGCATGGCGGGGTGACCAATGTAGCCATACACGCGTATGTAGGAGAACGTAGGGAATTGGATGAACCAATCCGCCCAATCCGCCATTGCTTCTCTGGTTGTCTGTGAAATACGCACGTGCATCTCATGGTCTAGCTCACGTACGGTGTGCATAATGAAGAGATCACTCGTTCTTTTGAAGTGTCGCTCCGCTTGAGTAAACTCAAGACGTGTGAAATGTTCGTGAACATTCTGCACACCTCAGGTTCCCACATTGTTCAATATCTTGAAATCACCTTGGAAGGCAATCAAGTATACTAGGTAAGAGCACATGTGGAACCTATGAGCTTCCAGATACCCAGTGATTTGTCAGTGGAGTGTGTCACTAATCAGAGTGGCCCAGTCATAATATTCCCTTTTGCCAATGATTTTAGCAATGACATAGTACATCCATGGCTTGAATTGATGACCATCCTCTTCTCTGGTGATTCTATTGAGTAGAGCGATTAACACTGCGTACTCATCCTTACATTCTCCTCGTCCCACCAACTTAGGCAAGTTTGCCTTTGTCACTTTTAGCCATTTTTCAACTATTATCCTTTGACATTTGTCCTTGGCTGTCTCAAATGCCTTCTCGCATTCCGTCATAGATATGACTTTGCTATTGTTGGCGTAAGAACTAGCACCTCTGGAGTAAGAGTTGATACGCACAGCCTATGCACACTACGCAATGAGTGCTCTTCAAATTAGGAGGGGAAGCTCCCTCGTTGTGCTTGACAAAGTATTTGCAAGGAAATAAACTAAACTAAATCCTGTCTTTTTGTTTCAGCTGTAGAGGCACAAGACTTTCTTGAAAGAACTTATACGTTGCAGCTGAGTTTTCTCTGGTTTTGCAGATCTACCAACTACAACTAAACTAATCTATCCAATCTCCTCAAGAAAATCAGAGCATGAGGAAACGGAGCAAGGTTATGACTAACTGACGATAAACGTGTTTAGATTCTCTACTTGAAGGCAAGGTGGCGCAACTATCATCTCAATCTAAACCAGCTTATTGGGCACAAAACAGATTTAAGAATTTACCATGACAATCTTATGAAACCCTATGTGGCATAACACTTGATCATAACAGTAAAGACTCAATAAACGGCTTTTATCATCAAGATCTTTATGAAACCCTGTGTGGCATAACACTTGATCGTAATGACAAAAGAATTCACGAAACAGATTTATCTAAACTATGAGAAGATTTACCATGACAATCTTATGAAACCCTATGTGGCATAACACTTGATCAGCATAGTAAAGACTTCACAAAACGCTTTTATCATCACAATCTTACGAAACCCTATGTGGCATAACGCTTAATCATAACGATAAAAGATTCACAAGACAGATTTATCTAAACTATGGAAGAATCCACCATTACAATCTCTTGAAACCCTATGTGGCATAACAATTAATTGCAATAGCGAAGACACATGAACAAATACCAAAAGAGCAATATTGAGGGCAAGGTAGGCGCAGCATATATTTCTCTCTCAAGCAAAAGTTATTTACAAATGAGCAAAAGCTCTTATTTATATACATCAAGGTGTAGGTAACCCTAAAATCACCTTGAGTTCACTACAGTTCTTGCAATGCATGCAAGATATGCGCCAAACCCTAATGAAGTAAACTATACAGTTAAATGGCAAGTTACCATCAGTTTAACTGGTACAAATAACCTAATTGGACCATGTGCAAGCATGCACGTCCTTATTTAAAGCAAAGTTAACTGGCCACTACCTTCAGTTAACTGGAAACCCTAACCCTAACTCCTGTGTTGATAATTCCAAGAATGAGATAAGCATGTGTTAAGTCAGCAAGTGAACTGAAGACTGGAAGTCAAGTTAACTGCTGCTCATGACTCAACCCTAGAAATCAACTGGAGGTTCCAACTGGCAGATCACTCCATGTCAACTCAGTCTAACACTTCGACCAAGAACTCATCGATCTCTCTGTCATCTAGCACTTTGATGCTGCTAAAAATAACAGTCTGTTTCTTTAGTTCTCTGCCACTTTTTGTAATTGTGTGCATGCCATCTTTATAATCTTCAGTCGCCTTTCTGAAACTGGCTGCAATCACTGAAATATTCTCTAATTTAGGCGCCATAGGTTCACCTTCAAGGCTGTCACGAATCAGCTTCTCGAACTCTGCTTGTACTCTGTCCAACTCAACATACGTGCCATCCTCGAGAAGATAATGACACGGAATCTGAACAACGAAACCACTGACAAGTGCGAGTACTCCAACTACATCATCCTTGAATGAAAACAACCTAGAAGAAATCTTCTCGCATATTTCCGTTCTGAGAAGGTGCTGCTCTCTCCAAGTGAAAACTTTATCTTGATCCTCGACCATCTCCAAGGCATCGTATGCAACTGACAACTGAGATACGAGAACACGATCCTTTGCCAAACTCTCTGCAACTGCAATCTCAAGTGACTGAACACCCTGACGAAGCTTATGTGCATCACTTCTCAACTGATACAAATTTGCAAGAAGACACCGACCAGCAGCAACTAAACTGTCAATCCAGTTGTCCAAAAGTCTGCCATGACTGACTAACTGATCCAATTTTCGTTGTTCTGCAGGTGTACTCTGAGGAAGAACAGGTGCTCTATTCGGATTCCCGTGAATAAGATCAGAAATATACTGACGAAGTTGACTATTTTCAGCCTTAAGTAAAGCTTTATCTTCTCCATCCTTTGTGATGCGCTCTTCAAGGTTATTTGTGACAATCTTAAGAAGAGTCACGTCTGTCTCTCTAGTGGTCCTGCCAAGATTTGCCTTAGTAAATGTAAAGTCACCCACTTCGACCTCATCTAGGCTTTTACCCTCTGGAGGAACTGCAACTTCGATAACAATTTCTGATTCTGGGGTCTTTTCAATATGCACTTGTTTCTTCATCTTCTTGTTTGACCTTTTCTGATAAGGCTCACCAAACTCAGATAAATCAAGATTGTATGACGGTTCACGCCTTTGTCTCCCTAAAGATTTCTTGAGCCAACAAGACTGAACAATATTTTCAATCCGAGGAGAGACTGTCCCTGATGTATCAACCTGGGGTGGTTCAGGTGTCTCCGATCCTGCTTGAATTGGTGTCTCAGGCTCAGAATCTATGTCAATAGGTTGCACGTGAGGTGAACTAGGAGGTGAAACGTGAAGCTCAGCTTGAATAACTGTCTCTACTGGAACCTCAGGAACATTCTCAACCTGTTTCTGCTTCCTCTTACGAGTAGCTCCCTTCCCCGTGTTTCCACTGAGTTTAACCCCTTCAGGAGGTATTATAATGGCTTTGACTCTAGGTCTTGCCCTAGAAGTAGAAGGCAACGAAGAGAAATCCTTTGGCGGCTCTGCTACAGGAACTGACTTTCGCGTTCGTTTGCTCTCCAAGAACAACTTACTAGTCTTGATAACTGATCTGGAAACCTCTTCAATAGAAGTATTCTCTTTGGCTTACCAATCAGGTGAGCGAAGTGGCTGCCGTGCAACTTGATCTTTGACATATGAATTAAGAAGAACCTCTCCATCATCATCCGACAAACCATCAACATCTTCTGACAGGTAATCAGAGAGCTGTCCAACAGTAAGTCTACAATAGTGACGACGACGAACCTCGAACTCATCTTCACAGTTAGCCCAGAAATCTTCAAGTGTTGGCTTGTGTGCAATCCCTCGCTCTAACCGATCTGCATAATGACCGAGAGGATCATAGGAACGCCTCTCAATATAAGGCTTGAGTTTGAACCTTTCTATCTCAGTAGACATAAACCTGGCATCTGTCGCCGCATTGCATGTGTAAATTCCCAATGTGAATGGAAAATTAGCTGCAGTCTTATGACGACTACGAAGAAAGAAGTGAACATGCTGCATTTGTCTGAGGAACTCCATGAAAATGAGCTTGTCTGACGGATATCTTGGCAACATCAGGGGCTCCCCAACATACCTATAAACACGAAGGTATGTGAAAGTAGGAAACTGTATGAACCAATCTGCCCAAGTTTCCATTGCTGATTTGGCCTCGGCTGAAATGCGAATGTGCATTTCGTCATCAAGATTCTCACGGTTCTCATGAAAAAGTGATCATTAACTGCTCAGAAGTCCTGCTCGGATTGAGAAAACTCCAACTGAGAATAATACTCATGAACACGCTGAACACCGAGAGTACCATTGGTTTTAAGAAGTCTGTAGCTACCTTGAAATGCAACCAAGTACACCAAGTAGGATATCATATGAAATTCATGATACTTGAGAAAGTTAGTAATTTGCTGATGTAAGCAATCACTAATCAGCATAGCCCAATCAAAACGTTCTGTACCATCAAGAATTCTGGTAATTAGGTAAAACATCCATGGACGAAAAGTACTAGCATCTGATTGACCGGTAACTCGGTTGAGTAAAGTTATCAAAACAGCAACTTCTTCTTTGAATTCTCCACGACCAACCTTCTTAGGCAAGTTAGTTTTCTGCACTGTCAACCATTTCTGAGCAACCTTTCTCTGTGAACGTTGTGGATCAGCATCCCAAATCTTCTCACAAGCTTCAAGAACCACAGTAAAGTTGTCTGAGCGAGGAGAAATAGCAAAACATTTCTCTATGTCCTTCGGTTTGAGACTGCAAACAACCCTTCCGTCTGCTGATCTGATCTGTCGTGAAGACGAGTCATAATGCTTAATGCAAGCAAGTACGAACTCAAGATCGAAGATAGTAATAGGAATGGATGCCACTGCCAGCAACCCTGAACGTTCAAGATTCTTCAACGAACTGCTGCTAACACCCTCCAGACTGCTCAAATTCACCACTGGATAAACATGATTCAGGTTTGTGTCTGAAGTCTTGATGAAATTATGGGTAAGGACTGATTTCACCTTGTAATCAATAAGATTGAACTGCATTTTGAAAATGATGACTTTTGACTGTAAAGTCAAATATATTTGAAGAATTTTCTGAAAACCTCTGGACAAAGCTAAAAATAGCCTCTGACGAAAGAAATTTTCGAAGTTTTCCTAGAACGTGGGTTTTGTGCACAACTGAATTCTGAACAAACCCAGATAGCTGGATTCTCGAAAAAATGTGTTTCAAGCCCACATGCAAAGAAATTCTCGGAAAAAAGCACAGAGCTTCAGAATGAAGACTACGGGGCGATTTTCTCGAAAAAATCTAAGACGTGGGTTTTACTGTATATGCTGAAATATGCGAACCCAGATGATCAGATTCTGAATAAATGTTGAATTTCTTTGACATGCGAAGAAAGTACCTAAGGTGAGAAATAGAAGAAATAAGACAGAAGATAGAAAATTTTGCTTGTCTGCTTCTGAAAAATCTGCAAATCTCTTCTCTGGAATTTGATAAAACCTGCATGCAAAGTGAAAATAAAGTCTAGAATCTTCTTCCTCTGAACAATCTGAACTCGTTGCTTCGAAGAACGCTGAAATCGGACACCTGTAGCACCTTTAGCTTGCTGGTCGCTCAAGAAAAATATGAGCTTCAGAGCAAAAGATGATGAAATAATGGACGCCATTGCTGAAATATATAGAATTTTATCTTTGAAAATTCGCATAAGGCAAGGAATGCTTGAAAAGTGCGCTTGGCTTCTAATTGGACCTCATCACAGTTAACTGAAACTCGAATATGCTAAATAAAGAGCCATGCATTAGGGTTTGCCCTTCAACACTTCAGTTAACCACTCTATACGAGTTTGACTTCAGTTAATCATCTTCATTGAGTTCGCCATCCTTCACACTTGCTTTAGATTCACCAAATTTGACCTAAGGCGACCCTTTTGATAACTTCAGTTAGCAATGTTGATAGAGATGAAGAATTCACCATTTTCATGCAATGAATATTCTAAAAATAGCGACCCTTTTGGAACTTCAGTTGGCCTTCAAGAATGCGCCAACTTCACATGCTTTAATCAATAAAATCTAAATATAGCAACCCTTTTCAAACTAAAGTTTGCCATTCCTTGAAAAGTGTGTAGCTTCACCAATTCATGCTTCACTATTCAAACCTAAATATGGCGACCCTTCTGGAACTAAAGTTAACAACTTCATGCGCCATACTTCACTAATCTATGCTTCATCATTCAACTCGTCCCTCTTGAACTTCAGTTGACACTTAATGAAGCGCCATCTTCACTAAATCTTCACAATTTTGACCAAATCCGCCATGCATGTAGACTCCAGTTGATTTTCACTAATAATCTTCAGTTAAGTGAACATGCAATCAAGTTAACTCAACATGCAAGATAGTTAACTGAACATGCAAACTGAAAGATCACTCAACATGCCAATATACGAACTGAAGATGACAACCCAGAAATCGTTTAGTCTAACTGCAGTCAGAACTCCAATTAAGGCGTCCATTCAACTCTCTTTCAAAAATTCAACTTTGAACTCTCAAGCGAATTCCAGACTCAGCCAAATTTCATGAAAATTTAAGCTAAAACCTCTGTCGGGACCTCTGTTCATCCTCTGACACTGGTTGACTGACTTCTCCGATTGACTGGTTGACAGGTGCATCGTAGAGCTAAGCAAAAATTGATCAAAAGATATCTTAAGACTGCACGTCATAATACTGACATCTGAAGGCTCAAAAATCCAAGCGCCTTTTTTAAAAGCTGCGCTTTTTCTCATACTTAGTCAAATTTTGACTTCTGTACTTCGTACGAAGGGAAAAACAAATCCTTCATAACTTTCATTTTATCAACTTTCAGGACTGGTACTCAAGTTCACCGCGTAGCCGACCTCATTCTGCACAACCACGCAAAGGCACATTTCCCAAGAAAACAACGTCGAGGGGGTGAAAACAAGGGCCTTTTTGAGAAGGCTGCTCTTTTCACTCCAAACTTAGCCATTTCTGGAAACGACAAAAATAATATAAAAACTTCGACTGCAAGCTGCTGAGTCGTCCTCTGAACTGACGGAGACAGGTAACGGAAAGCTGAACGTAACACGGACACACTGAATATCTGAAATCATCAGAAAAAAAGGATTAAAGGCCTGAAAAGCTTAGGCGCCTTTCTCAAAATGTGCTCTTTTGCTTTTTCCTCTGATTTTCTAAGATTTGACCCCACGTTTGACCTCAGGTTCAGGCACTTCAGCAACTTAGATTCACCCACTGACGGATGCGTCGCGAAGCTCGAACAAATGTGAGATAAACATCTTGGGTGGCATTTAGCCAAAAACCTATATTTGGCACCTCAAAAAGATGGGCGCCTTTCTCAAAAGCTGCGCTTTTCACCAGTGTTAGCCAATTCTCGCTTTCGCCTCGTTTTGCGCTGTATCTTCCGTAACTCGAACAAAACAGGTCCGTTTGATAAACTTGATAGCTCACTGCGAAGCTGACGTGATGCCGGACAAATGTCTACTGGAGGTGACAAACCCTAAAAACAAGATCTGGGCCCCTAAAAGATAGGGCGCCTATTTGAGAATGTGCTCCCTTCTCCAGAGATAGAAAATTTTGACGATTTCCGTTCAGATTTTCACTTTTCTTAAATCTCTTCGGTAACAGACTAACATGATACTGACACCAACTCCATATTTGAAAAGCCCAAAAAAGACCTTCTGACCTCACTTTAACAAGATTAAGACTCAATTAAGCAAAATGCCTTAGTGAAGCAAAAATTTTGGTTTTGGGTACAACAGCTGTTAGGACATGATGGAATATCAAAACACCTTTCAATATCCTGAGGCTTTAGACTACAAACAATTTTCCCATCTGCTGCTCTGATTTCTCTAGTGGTAGGATTGTAATGCTTGACACAAGCAATTACAAGCTCCACGCTTTGTAACGTGATGGGAATGGATGCGGCCTGTAGCAACCCAGATTCTTCAATATTCTGCAATGTGATCTGATTCATGCTTTCCAGCTGCTCCAAATCAACTACTGGATTTACTTGATGTAAATTTGTGTCAACTGTTTTCAAGTAATCATGGAATAGGGCCGTCTTGGTCCCGTATTGTACCTGGGAGTACTGCATCTTGAAAAACTTAAAGATTGACTGTAAGCTTGACCTTGTTCTGATAATCTCTGGAAACCCCTGAAAATAGTGCCCTGTTAAGAAGTATTTTTTCAGAAAAAATTTGGCACATGGGTTTTGTTCGTGCTTCAATGCTGAACAAACCCAGTTCCTCAGAATTTTGATTCTAAAACTTTTTCCAAAAAAACCCCCAAAAATAGGGGCAGCCAGTTTGTTGATTCTGGAAAATCTGACGAGATGGGTTTCACTGGAAAATTATGTTGAATCTACCCAGTTGATCTGATCTGATGTAGCCTGTTGCCTTGTGTGACACGCAAGAAAACCTAAGACAAGAAGAGAAGAAGTAGACAGAAGATGGATTGGAAGTTTTTATTTTACTCCCTGAGAAAATTTGTCTCTGAATCCAATCTTCAAATTAGCAATCTTCTTCTGCTTCAGATCTGCAAGAAAAATTGAAGAACGGATGAAAACCTTGTCCAGATCTATCAATGGCGTCCTTGAGAGCTTATGGCTATTCTTGAATCTTAACCTGCAATGAAATAATGAAGCAGGACACCTTCACCTTGAATATATAGATTCAAGCCTTAGATCCACAAGTTTGGGGACCTAACTCATGTTCAAAAGTGATTTTGGCTTGATCTGAAGTTCAGAAAGGTGATTTCCACTAATCGTGGAGTGTTTTAGCCAAGTTTAATTCAAAATATCTTGACTTTAGTCAACAACTTGACCCTTGACTTCTTTTAGGTGTCCCTTTTGAGTTTTGCAAGTTTTTATTATTTTCTCTCTTGAATGACCTCAGTTTGATCCTGAATCTGGCTTGATCTGTTGATCCTGAGATGTTGCTGACACATTCACTACTGAGCTGGATCTAACCTGAAGAGAAGTGCCTGGGAAGCATGATGGTGAAAAGCTAAGTTCAGGGCATCAAAAGAAAGGGCGCCTTTTCCAAGAAAGGGCGCTTTTGCTTGTGCCTTAGTGAATTTTCAATCTTCGTTCTTCAGCCTTTTGAAATGACCTCTCGTGCTTTGATTTGGATTTCTTGTTGATCGGAGAATTAGATGATTTCGCTTGATATCTAATCAGGTAGCCAACTCTGTCTCGTCAAGGATGACTGCAGTTAAAAAACTTGGAAGTCATTTTAGGGTTCCTTTATTCAAGGGCGCCCCTTCTTGAAAAGGGCGCTTTTGTCCTTTAGCAAGTTTATTTTCATCTAAAAAGTTGCCTAGTTTGATCCTGATTATCTGTTGACTGCCCTGTCAGATGTCGGTGCCTGCAGTTGCGTTGCTGAGATCTATCTATGCTAAGAAGATTGTTCTGGGAGGCCTTTGGTCTTTTGTCAGCATCTTGAGGTCCAAAAGGAAGGGCGCCTTTCTTTTGAAAAGGCTCTTTTTTTCCTTTGATCTTCGCCTTTGACAATCATTTCCTGATATTTCTTCAACTGCCTCTTTTCGCTTTGTCAGCAACTGCTTCTGATCAACTCATCAGATGATCTAGATGTTTGTTTCGTTGTCGTGCCAGCAAGCAAACGCCGAGGATGACTGCCTTGGATGATCTAACAAACTGCATTTGACCCTTAAAGATCATGCGCGCCCCTACTTGAAAAAGGCTCTTTTCAACATGTGAACTTGTTTCTCCTTCGTAACATTTCCAGAGTTAGTCAAATTTTGACCTTTTTGGATTTCAGAAATCTCCTTCATCAAACAGCATCACTTTAGACCTTTTCCGCCATGGTTGCGTCGTTGAAGCTTTTGAAGCTTAACTTTTAGCGCCTGGTACTGGCCAATCTGCCATTAATAGCTGCAAAGCTCCTAACTTTGTTCCTGAAAAATAGAAATAGACCCACCAGAGTAAAACATGTCTTTTGATGATTCTGACTTGACCAATGTGATCGTGAAGCCTTTTAATCCCATCAAAATCATTTTCAATCATTTCTGGGAAGGTCCTATTTTCGGGGGTTTCCCTGAAAATAGGGGCGTAAAACCCTAATTTTCAAATTTTCAAAATTTTGCACATGCGTTCCTTGACAGAAACCCACCAAGATCCTATGATTGGTTTGACCTAAAACAGACTTTATATGGCATTTTAACAAGATTTAGCTCAATTTATACAGAATGCCAAAAAAAATTATTTTGGGTACAACAGATACCATGTTAGTTTTAGGATCCGAAATGCAATAAGCAGAAAACACAACACATAGAACAATGAACACAGTATTTTACGCTGGGAAAACCCTCCTACTCAAGGGAGAAAAACCTAGCAAGATATTCTCTTATAATCAGAAGAACAAGTGCAGAAATACCACTCAAAATCAGGCCCTAGAAAGGCCAAAACTTATACAATGGATCTGCACTTGTATATAGTGCGATTTCATGAATACACAAAATATTTGACTCTTCTCCTTGAGTTGAAACTGCTGCTATTGAAAGTAGACCTACTGCTGAAGGAATTCGAACTTGGAATGAATTGAATTGATGCCAAAATGAGGAGACACCTTCTCATATATATACAAGACTAGGCGAGCTAACTCTAGAGCCGACCTAGCAATTATAATATTTTGTTTATAAAACATGATAGCCGACCTGCCTTAGTTTAATTTAGCTTAGGGAAATGTTGTGACCTTTTCACACATCGCCCCATTCAAAATGGGGACCCCCTAATTTTTGCTCCATTCTGGTCTTTTGGCTTGGGTTTTTTCTCTCTCCCGCTCTGTCTCTTTTTTGATGTCTGCCTTTCGAGGGTTGCACCCGTCAGTGAGTTTAAGCATGAAACTGATCAAGTTTGAAAATTAGGGTTTCATCGTTTCTGGTCAGTCCAAGGTCGAATAGGGTGAATTAATTGAAAATTGAACTTAACGTTGTTGTCGGCATGTGTCCAGCCGCCTCTCAGACAATTTCATCAAGTTCCAAGTACTTAATATTTTTAGTAAGTGTGCAATTGCAGGCAATTCGGCATTTTGAGATTCCGGCCACACAATTCAGAGCACATCCTGCCTCGCATGCAAAATTTGAGCAAAAACAGACAACTTACTATTTTTAGCAAAGGCTTCCGAAGCAAATTTCAGCGTTCAGATGCGAGTTTTTCTTTGCATGTTGGCATATTCCTTCGGTTTTTCGAGACCTTCGCGATGATATAACATGCAAACGAGACGACAACTTTGAGTTCACCGAGGCTATTTTTAGGGTTTGCATGTCGGTTTCTTTTGCATGTCGGATGATTCCGATGGGTTTTCGAGAGCTTCACGATGGTGTGACATGCAAATGGAGATAATCACTCAGAACTTGCTATTTTAGCGGTGTGTCCGGCGCTTCCATTCAGAATCACGAGCTGATCGCAGTGCCACAGAAACGAAGAGAAACAAAGATCTTTTGATACGCATGCAGAGCGAATTAGGGTTTCCAACTTCGGAGCCTAAAAAGAGGAGTCAAAAGTCAAAATTTTCAAAAACCATCGCGATCAGCGTCCTTCAGGCTACCTGCTGGTAAAATTTCAACTCAAATGGAGCACTTACTATTTATAGTAAGTCAATTTGGAAACGGGCTAAAAATAGTAAATCAGCTGCATGCGTCAGTGTCAGCCAACAGGTCACGTGGTGAGGAGCGCCTCATTCAAATTTCAAGTCAATCGGAGCAGTAGAGCTATCAGAAACAAGAGGTTACTATTTATAGTAAACCACCTACAGAAACAGGCTAAAAAATAACAGGGTGACTAAAAATGGCAGTGTCCACAGGGCAACAAGGTTATGACGATGCAGTGCGCAAAATTTCAAGCCATTCCGAGCTTCAGAGGTGCTAAATTCAGAGGACTTACTATAAATAGCAGGGCATGAAATACTGGCAAAAAACGAGAAAAAGTTCTAAGTCTAAAACTTCATCCAATTGACATGGCAAATTGCGCCCAGGTGAATAAGGAGGCATGGAAAATTTTTTGAGGATGAAGCTCGTGCTTCATCAGGGTCTAAATGCGCCCATCTGGCCAGAAAGTCAAATAAAGTCAACACTTTTTATCATGCAGGCCTAGCAAAATGCGCCCAACTTGAAGAGGAAAAAAGCTAAAAAATTGTCTAAGTCTGGATATCCTCCTCACCCTTCAAAATGCGCCCAAATTGCAAGTTCATCCTTCTCAGGGGGTAAAATGCGCCCAAGTTGTAAGTGGTCAAAGCTAAGTCAACAATTTTCATCCTCTTCCCTAGGCAAAATGCGCCCAAATGCATGCATGTCAAGACAAAAAATGGAAGCTGAAAAGTCACGTGAGGGCGTTTGAAAAGTTCATCCACCAGCAAGGCTAAAATGCGCTCAAGTTAGGAGAGAGTCAACAAGGTCAAAGGAATTCGTCCTCCTCAAGGGGCAAAATGCGCCCAAATGCAAGCATGTGAAGACAAAAAGGTGAAGTTGAAGAGTCATCCAGTAGACATGCCTAAATGCGCCCAAGTTTAGGTGGTAAAAGGGTAAGTAAATGGAGTAAAAGGTGGTAAATAGGGTGAAAGATGCTTCAAAGCGTGGTAAACACAAGGTAAATGCTAGGCGTTATCCTCCATCAAGTGTAAAATGCGCCCAAGGTGGTAAGTCTTAGAGGATTTTTCCAAGGCGTTGTGAAAGGTGATGAATATTGGGCATTATTTTTTTTGAGTTTCCTCCTCAAGTATGCTAGGCGCCAAGGGTGATGGGAGTTATAAGGTGTTAGAAAAAGTTCCAAGACGTGTGAAGTATGAAATGAAGACCTCTAAGCAAGGATGAATATCCTCCTCCAGATGCAATATGCGCCTAAGGTTCTAAAGTAAAATAATAAAAAACATTGCCTAGGCGTTAGAATTTTAAATAAAATTGCCTTGCAAGTGTGGAGTTAAATACAAAATGGTGAGTGGCAAATCAAGTGTGCCAGGCGTGAACGAATTTTTCTGAAGGAAGTTGATGTTTTCCCCACTGGCAAATAAATGAAATTTTCTAAGGCAAATTCTCAGAGTGCAGGATGATTAAAATATTTTCTCCCTTAGAAAATACGCCTGGAGCTCAAGGTGGTAAAATTTTTCGGAGCACGAGCAATTTTTTCTCAGTGATGAAGTCAGAGGTGGATGATAAAGCAAGATGAATTCAAGTTCTTCAATTTGGAGCAACAGGATGATCACAGGCAAAGAATGGATTTTATTTGACAGAATAATATTTTTCTAAGGTTCAAAATTTAAAAATTAAATGAACCCATTCGTTGGGTACCCATGGATTCGAAGCATTCTGAAGAAAATTTTCTTCTGGGTACTGAACATTTGCGATGATAGATGGATTTCCAGGTCTTCCGCACTTCGCCAACACTTTTTCAGTAAAGAATTTAATCAGTACTCAAATTGTGAATTTTCCTAAGGAAGAATTTAAAATTTTCTAAGGCAAGATGAATAAAATGTGTTTTCAAAGTGAATTTCTTCGAATGATGAATTCAAGATGAGTTGCCTAGATGATTTTCATGGAATTCTTCAGTGATGAATTTTCCAGAGATGATGAAGAGTTGAATTCGAAATTCAAGTGACAGAATTCCGGCTGGTAAGTTAAAAAGGTGGATTTAAATTAAATTTTCAAAAATAAATTCAATGATGCCAGTCAAAGTCAAGTTTCTAGAAGAATAAGATTCCTGACGTCGAGAGACAAGTGTCAGAAATACCAGAGAGGGAAGAATTCGAATTTTGAAGAGTAGTGGAAGTTTAATGCACTGGCTAAAATTGGCTTCTTCTAGAATTCTAATTTTGGCTATAAAATGAAGAAGTCTCTCGCTTATTTTTTTCACAGCTGGAGAAGTCGACTTGCTCTGGGTAAATTGCTGAAGACTGAGTGTTGCAGAGGCTTGAAGAGTGGAGTTGCTGAGGATTGAATCTTTTGAAGGACACCTTGAAAATCTGAAGTCAAAGAACTTAAGAGGTGCGCACTTGCTGGTTAGAGGAGGTGCGAGTTTGCTAGTGTTGTGGCTGAAGCTTGTTTCGTTGCCGAAGTCTCAAGTTGCCAGTATTAAGAAGGACGCCTTGAAGTGAAGTGAATTGCTGAGAGTTTTCAAAGTGTGAACTTGCTGATTGCTGATTGCTGATACGAAGTTATAAAAGTGCAAATTGCTGATTAAGAAGTGAAGTGAAGTCACTAAAGTCCACTTAGAAATCTGTTCTAAGTGTTGAAGTTCAAATTTATTGAAGGAGAGGAAGCTAAGATGGTTGAGGCACGGGCGACTGGCAAAGACAATGGTGTGTCCAGACAAGCTGTGATCAAGACGCTGAGTAAAACATTCATGCCAGAATCAAAATTCATTTCAAAGCTAGGCAAATTGACGGACACCAACTTGGGCTCCGTCAACCTGGAGACCTTCAAGAACAGGATGCTGGGCATTGGAAGTCATCGACCTTCGAATACTTCACACAACATTGTTCGAAGCGGACTATATGCAGCTGCTAGTTTCCCGCCAGCCATTCAGTGTTCGGAGCTGATGATGGAGTGTGCTAATTGCTACGAGAAGGATCACCGGTCGATCATGTCACCAGATGGCCAAGTGCTTGCCAACCTTACTCCGGCAGCTATTGGTGAAGCTTTCGGGATCCCGGTGCACAGGAACATGATTTATAAATCCAGGGAGCGAGCGGAGCGGATGTATGCCTCTGTTTTTGAACGATGCATGGAGACAATTAACACCCACTGGATGAGCACTCCCAAGCTTTCTCGAACGAAGTTGCCAAAGCAGATCATAGCGGATGACTTGAAGCAAGAGTATTGTGACCTCATCATGATGCTGAGCAGGGTTGGTGGCTATGCAGAGTCATTTATCTTTGAGCCTTGGATGTTTTACTACATCAACCTGGTGCTAGAAGGGAAGGATTATGTCAATTGGGCCGAGATGATCAGTGATAATCTACATGAGCAGCTCCTGAACTTGACGAGAACGAAGACATTTTACATGAGCTCTTATATTATCTATATGTTGGCACGGATGACGAAGTACAGAGGGATCTCTTACAAGGAGCCTGTTGGATGTGGCTCTCATCAGTTCAAGATATATGATGCTTGTCCGCAGTTGCATTTGGCGAGCACAACTCACTTCAAGCGTGTCAACGATTCCTTCACCATGTATATCACGAGATTGCTTCAGGAGCGGTTACATCATCGAATCTCGAGGGATGCCCAAGAACTAATTGAAAGGTATGGATGCTGGTTCATACAGTTTCCGAGATTCTCTTATATTAGGCTGCAAGGTTTCTCATCATACCCATATAGGCTGCCTAAGTACCCAACAGATAGAATATTGATGCTAGAGATATCTAGGCAACTGCTTGCCTTTGATAAAATTCAAAAGAAGAAGAAGAAGGGGGGAGTAGAATTTCCAATTGTTATGGGCAACTCAGATGAGGTGTGTCCCTCAATACAGGCAGCTAGAGAGGCTGAAAGTGAACTCCAATTTTATCATTTCTCATATCATACCAGCCGACAGCACTATGACCCACATCATAACATCAAATGGGTACTGACAAAGGAGTTTAAACATAAGGCCACCATTGAAGATTATTGGGCTGATGCAGTTGATGAGATTGAAGTGAGGAAAAGGATGTTTTCTCGGTTGCCCATTACCTTGATCAGGGAGTGTGAAGTTGTACCGGTTCCAGACCAGGTGAACGAGGATATGGATGTTGTCCATCCGGACTATGCAGCTGTTAGAGATACTCCACTTCCACCTCCAGATTGGTCGGAGCCTGAGATTGCAGATTTAGATACTCTCTCTATCCCAGTCATGACATTTACTAGAGCATGGGTTGATAGGCGAGTAAACAGGTTGAAGAGTAGGTCAATTGCCTTGACTTACAATTTGATGGGAGATCACAGGACGCCCACCACTGGCAGAAAGAAACAGATTACACGAGGTCCGGAGTCTAGAAAGAAGGAAATAGTTCGACAGGAGCCTACTCAGCCAGAGCCTCCACGAGTTACAGTTGCATCACCATTGGAGACACGTTCTTCAAGTATACAGGAGGTCTCTTTATTTGCTGATCAGAGGATTGCATTGAATCAGGTGCAGGCAGTACAGGATAATATTCAACCTCCACGGAGGGAGTCAGTTGGCCAGAGTGTCAACGCACCTGATAGGGTTGATCAGCAGGACGATGAGGGGACTATTACTGACCCTCAGTTTCAGCAGGAATTGGAGACGGCCATGAACGATGATGATGATATAGTGTCAGGGGACACTCAGCCACTTGAGGACGATGAGCCTCGCCAGAATGATGAAGAAGTTGAACAAGTTAGAGAAGTAGAGGCACAGGAGCAGCAACCCTTTGATATACAGTATGATGTGCCTGAATGGCTTAAGGATAGAATGAGAAGAAGCCCCAGTGAGGAGCTTGATCGAGCAATTGAGATGGAAGAATTTTTGAACAGGATCAGTGCACCTCCACAGAAGAAGAAAGCAAGAAAATTTTCGAAGATATCCACTAAAGAGGATGGTTCTCGTACTCTTCACGTTGCTGTGCCTCAAGTTGATTGTGACCGAAATGAAGCAGTGCCAGAAAATTATGTGGTCACGACTTTGGAGTTGGGACGCCCCACTGGTGCGCAAATTGTAGAGGAGTGTGATAACTCCTATCTTGCCCTCAAAGACAGATTATTCAAGAAGGAAGGGAAATACAAGAGGTTGAAAAGAGAACACAAGGCTTTAATTGGATATGTACAACAGTTGTCTCGATCTCGAGGGCAGGATATTCCAGTTATAGAGCCTCCAGCAGAGATACCTAGAGAGTCAATCAATGGCTTGGTGGAGTTGGGAAAAATGGCACAGGAAGCAGACAAGTGGGTCACAGGAGTTCGTGCTGAGCTAGAAAAGTTTATGGAGGACCTTGCTTTTGCTTTTCAGCAAGCCTCTAGTATTTTGGCACGGATAAATGCAGTTGATCATGCTTGGGGCGATGCTTCTATCTATCAGAGCAGGGTAATTCAGCGTCTTGAGGCATTGAGGCATGTTCCGTTGCGATTGCTGATTGATGGAGGTGTCATTCAGGAGAATGATAGGTATGATTTTCTAGATGGTATTCTTCAGCAATCACGGGGTGTGGCTTCTTCGACGCAGCACAGGCGAATTCAGCCAGGGTACATAAGGCTATGGCTAATATTATAGATGGAGTTCAGAATACCTTTGAGGCCATATTTGCTAGGCGGCTGAATCCAGATGAGATAAGTTTTGATAATTTGAGGGGTTTGCTGGTGCCTTTCTTTGCAGATGTTAAGACCTTTGTACAGGATGATTTCGAGAATACTTCTACCTTCTCCACCTTGATCCAGAACACGCAGGACTCCTTGATTGCTTGGAGAAAATCTTGTACGAGGCATGAGCATTCAGTCACAGTGTTAGAGTTTCAGTTAGATTGCATTCCACCCATTTCGATTCAGGAGGTTGAGGCTGTGCTTGGCAGATTTGTTGAGTTGGCAGTCAGAGAGAGGGCAAATGGGAATGCACTACTGGACGAGGATCTTCTAGAAGACTGAATATGGGCATTTATTGCATTTACTATTTTGGGAGTGAGTGGGAATCTTTGATTCATTTAATGTACCACTCCCTATTCTGGCAGTTTTTAGGGTTAGGGCTGAGGTGGCACGATTCTGGCCACTCTATTAATTGTAACCCTAGCCGTCTTTTGGGACTTGGCTAGCTATATAAAGGGGGAGTCCCCCTCATTTGTAAGTCATTAGACAGTAGACATTAGATCAGGCATTAGCATTAGAGCTAGAGATTGGAGAGATTGCATAGTAGAGCATTGTAGACATTTTGTGGAGAAGAAAGAAAGTTTTCCCTTTGAAAACTTTTGTGGAGATTGTTGTGTAACACTTTTCATGATAATAGATATTTTCATTGATGGCGGAATTCGTCTTGTCATGAATAGCTAGCAAGGTCTCTTCTTCCTTTTGAATCCAAGTAGCATAATTTTCATGCAAGTAGTTTACTTTGATGTGTGGTGTTTTATTGAGGTAGCTTCACTTTATTCCATACCACTAGCGGCTTGTTGATGATAAGTTCGCCTTGCGTGGTCGACTGGAGATTATCTTGCGTTTAACTTCAATTGTGATTTGTATACCTATATGCGTCGTTTTGATGGTGTATGTATGCTAAATTACGATTTGAACATCATTTGCTATCCCTTTGAAGATTGCACCGATTTTACTGAGGCTATCCGACATGAGGCTAGGTGAAATTTGGTTGAAGTCTACCAAAATGAAGCTCCACATATCCTGCATTTAGAGTAGAATATAAGTTTCTTAGGCCCTACACTCTTTTACTTTCCGTATATTTCTGATTAGTTTTAGGAAAACGAACTATATCGCCAAATCATGCACACAAGAATCCCCTTCAAATCCTATACCAACTGCTAACTGCAAGAAGTTTGAACAATTGTGTAAGTCCCCTCGTAAGAACACAGCAAAACACATCAACCAAACTAGGTCTATTCGCACTTAAGGAACCTTGGAGTTGAACGCACGAACTTTCTTGCAATCTTAGTGTGCGGAATACTTTGATCAAGAGAGAACGGAGTAGCCCCAAACTATTTTGTTCTTCGGCTGATTGGTGAGGTCATAAAAAGCACATCAACAGGAAATACCTCCCACAGCTATAAAACACTAACATCCACAAGGTCATCTAGTGACACCAAAGTTGGAGAGGGGCCTTTGGATGAAAAGGAACTTCAACACATCATACTATTCTAGCCACACCATCGTCTTTGCAAGAAAATCTAATAAGAGATTTTTCATTGTGTCAATTATCTCTTGTTGCTTGCCAATATGTAGCAATCATAGTAAGCTTGTTTCCATTAATTGATTACGCAATTGGGATTTTATCATATATATGCCTTTGAGATTAGATGGTTTCTGCTATTTGATGCCTATTGCAAGGAAATTTGGATCAGCCTTTTGAGTGTTACCAGCTTTCAGATTTCTGCAAACAGCCATGCTCTGATGGGATCTGCAAAAAATGCACAACCAGGAAGCGAAGAAGAAAAGTTAGGGGCTATCATGGTGAAAGGTTCAGTAAGAGATATTGAAGGGGCAAAGCAAAGTCACAGATTTGAAAGGGTAGTGTTAAGCACAAGAGTAGCATAGGGAATGACTAAAGATTGCACACTATTGGAGGTAGGAATTTTACTGAATGCAAAGGATTAAAAGGCTGAATTGGAAAAGACTGCAATAGTTTCTAGCTCAGCCTGAAATTCAATTTTCCTGCTTAAATCAATCTACAGGGCAGGGGCTCTAGGAATTAAAAACAACAGAATTTGTGGATTGACTACATTCCCTAATCATACTAGACCTTGGTCATGTTCTGGCTTTCCCTCTCTTGTAGACTTGAAACTCTGAGGGATTACAAGCTCTCAACTTTTCTCTGGCTCTGCTGCAAGTTGAACTTTTATTGGTTGCTGATTTTCTATAGTTCCTTCTTAGCTTCACTGCAGCATTAATTTTGAGGTATACTGAATGTGGTAGTTGTGGAATGAATGAAAAATTCTTAATAAGCTCCCACAGATAGCGGAGACAGAAAGCTTGGAACAATTAAAGACCATTAAAAAAAACTGTGGAATGGAAGATTGGCTGATTTAAAATTTAAAGCTGATAAGGGCTATGTCCCACAGCATTTTGGGGATAGGGACAGCACAAAGGCAGGGGACATGTTTCAGGGATGGCAGCCCACAGGCCATTTTCTGGGAATGGCAGTATATATATATACTTATATATATACAGAGAGAGAGAGAGAATCAAATTTCTATAAGTTTAACTAATATTGAGTAGCATGACATCAAATTAAGACAGTGAGAGCAGTATAGCAATAATAAATATATCATGACAGCAGTATAACAGCAATTAAATTAATCATGACAGAAGTGACAGTAGTATAACAGCAATTAATATATCATGATTTAGACTCCTTTTCTAATGGTATAACTATAAGTTATATAACAGTTAACACTATTCTTTTAATACCATGAAGAAATTTTAAAACAGTATTCTTTTAATGTCATGAAAGAAATTTTTTTAAAGACATTATTAAAAGTTGCCTTGCCATCAATAACATCTGGCCATCCCTAGGATTGTCAAGGGACTTCTCAGACATCCCCAGCCACCTCAGGGACGGTCAAACGTCCCCACAGATTTTCCTATTTCTGCAACGAGTTTCTAAAACGTTTCTGAATTTTTAAGATTTTTGGGGATAACCAGGGGATGCAATATCACTTTTGGTATAAGGATTTTTTGATTTGTCTGGTAGGGAGGAGCAACTTGTTCTTCCTATTACCCATGAACACTTCATCTGATCCATCTTCCACTGCCTGCTAGTCCATGCTGACTGGGAAGGAGCAGAACCCTACTTCTGTAAGTTCGCCATCCATCAATTAACAAAATATTGGTCATAACTACTTTCCTGCAATAGTTGATGCATGAATAGTCATAATCTGTCTATTTTGGGACAAAAAGAATCCATAGCTTGCCATGAGTGATCTCTTGCGACATGATCTATAACCACCTATCTCAGCAATCTAAATTAATAATTTTAGATGAGAGATATAGTGGATGAATAACTATAATAGGTGATATGTAATGTCCCCTTCTCAGCAGTAGTCCCATTTGTTGACCGTAAGCCTATCCCGAAGGCCTGTAGGCTAGTCAAAAGTGGAAATTAGGGTTTCCTATTTTGAGGAGGTTTCTTTTGTATTTTCAAGGGTTTGCATGCAGGAGTTTTGCAGATTGGTTTCTGGGTCTTTCTGGGTTTTCAGAGAGCTTAAGAATGGTGTAACATGCATCTGCATCAAGCAACTTTTCCGGACTTAGTATTTTTAGTAAGTTGTGACGGTTGCCCAATTTGTGCTTAAATTGAGTTTGGAGTCACTTACTATTTTTAGAATTTTAGTAAGTACTATTTCTAGCAGTGCTATTTTTGGTAGCAATTCAGCAATTCAGTGCAGTTTCTATTTTTGGCAGAGCAAAATTGGCAATTTGGTCTTCGGCACTTTTGGGGCCCATTTTGGCAAGTTAAATGATTTAAGTCATTTTATATTTTAATATCATGTTTGTACCCCTTGCCTAGGTGAATGACTTAAGTTGTTCTTAAAAGTGGGACCTTGAAGTTGTACACCTCATTTGTGTTAGTTTTTTAAATCAGAAATGTAAGCAAGCAAAAATACAGCACACAGAGATCAATGAACACAACAAGTTACCCTGGGAAAAGCCTCCTACTTGAGGAAGAAAAACCCAAAAAAAGATGATCTCTTATATATCAGATGAATAAGTGCAGAATTTTGCATACAAAATCAGGCCCTAAGCATGGCCGAGTCTCATACAATGAGATATATCACTTCTCCTTAAGACAAATGATAATACTTCTTGAAATGAATCTGCTGCTAAAGAAACCAAACTACCTAAGAAAATGCGAACTGCTGCTTAGATGATGCGAACTTGAATTGAATGAATTGATGCCAAAGAGAGAGGACTTCATCCTCTTTAAATACAAAGCTAGGCGCCCTTCTTCTTAGGGCCAACCTAGAACATATAAATTTTCTTTATAAAAAATAAGGCCGACCTGCCTTGTACAAGAATATATTAAGGAGAAAAATATCTCCCGTAGCTACAACACTAACACTCCCTCTTAGCTAGGGAATTATTTTCCAGATATCCTCGTCATGGAGTCTCTCAACATGACGCCTACAATGGCTACACCCATTTGTGGAAAACCACATCTCAATCTCAGAGATTTCCAAGAGTTTATCACAGAGTCTCTCAACGTGATGTCCACAATGGCTACTCCCATTTGTGGAAAGAAACACATCGGCATGGAGTCTCTCAACATGACATCCACAATGGCTACTCCCATGTGTGGAAAGAAACACATCTCAGTCTCAGAGATGTACAAGGGTTCATCATGGAGTCTCTCAACATGACGTCCACAATTGCTACTCCCATGTGTGGAAAGAAACACATCTCAATCTCAGAGATGTACAAGGGTTCATCACAGAGTCTCAACGTGATGTCGTCATGGAGTCTCTCAACATGACGTCCCGTCTCAGTCTCATAGATGAACAAGGAATCACACCTCATATTTCTCCGTCTCAAAGAAATATACACTACAAGGGCTTTCACCTCATATTTCTCCGTCTCAGAAAAATATACATTGCAACGAATCTTCATGATGATGTGACTCCCTCTGAAGCTTCAAGTACCCACATCAACTTTCTAACCTCCTCGTCCAAGATTGCCTCCGTTGGTTTGTCAGACTCCCTCTGAATGTTATTTCCTCCTCTTCGAAGAATCTGATCTCAATGACAATATGTATAGGTTCTCCTGATGAGTGCCAATCACACGAGCTGAATTTATGTTGGAGTTCTTCGACCATGCAAGAACCTTTCCTTCAAAGAAGGCAACCTTGTACCCTTTGTCCTCCAAGGCTGAAATGGAGACAAGGTTCCTTTTGATCCCAGGTACAAACAATACATCACTCAAATGAAGAGGGATACCTAAATCTAGCTAGAAGGAAGTGGCCCCAACTCCTTTTACGGCATAGCTAGCATCATCTCCAATTATCACTTGTAAGTTAGACTCTTTCTCTACTAAGTCTGTAAGATGCTCTCAATAGCCTGTGATATGACATGAAGCACCACTATCTATCAACCAAGTATCACTGTCATATTGTACACTACTTGAAAGAGCGGAGATGAATAGGAAACCTTTTGAATCAACTTTACAACTTGGCTCCTTCCGAGATGTTTCTATGTCAATTTCAGCAGTAAAAACATGTTGTGTAGACTTTAATTTGCAATCTCGAGCAAAGTGACCATACTTGTCACACCTCTAACATTGAATATGAGAGATCCTTTGTAACGAACACACTTGTACGATAAAATTAAAACTTTACAATTCATACATAAAAGTAAGAACAATACCATTTTGAACAAACAATTTCTTTTCAAAACATAAATAAGAAACATTTATTGCATCTATAAACTATTTCATTTCAAATGAAATTACAAAGCATGATGAGAAACATACATACATAGCCCGTAGGCTTTTGACACCAATAGAAATAAGAAGGTCCAGGAATCCGTCCTGTCAAGCTTTGGAGCATCCGTCGGGTGTTCGTGGAGGAGAAACATCACTCGAGCGTTTTTCCGCCAACCACGGACTTATAATGCGGTCCCCCGCACGATCATTTTTCAATGAACGGCCCTCCCTTCGAAGAAGAGATTGGTTGGGTAACCTTTAATGACTACCAACTGGACATAGTGCTGTGATTCTACAAAACTAGCTTTCGTGCTAACGGCAAATCACAAACTAGGTTGTATTTCGGAATCACGGTGAACTGACAGTGTAGTACAACAACTAAATGGTTCCTTACACTACTTTGGCCAAAGTGTTTACGTTCAACGAAGAACATAGGTCATATGTCACATTCACTAGCCAGGTTCAACTTGACTTAAGGCTATCTTAGTTCTACGCGTAGGTTGGTCTATCGGGGTAGTCCGTACCCTAGACTTCCTACAACATTTTACTACTGGAATGATGAATCTATTTAACAAGTTACTACAACTGACGCCCTAATTCAGGATATACACATCCTAGGGATACAATAACTTGATTAAGTTGTTTGTATTAAGTTGTAGAGTATATCTTGCAAATATTCTTGACTCAACCCTAGTAACTAATATTTATTCACAGGCATATGCTCATTATATAGAGCCATTAAAACACAATGCAGTTTGTTTTCCATTAACCAATGTAAAGTGTACATCATTGACAACAAAAGCCAAACAACAACCATGACCAGACTAAATTCATGATAATGGTTAAGAAACTATTATTCTTTTAGTTCAATCTTGAGATAATCATATTCATTTCTTTCTAGCTATGACTAAATTTCAGAGAATTATCAGATTAACATAAAAAGTAAGAGTTTAGCATGCCTGCTTTAGCTTTCCACAAGTTGGGAAGATAACTCCTTCACTGGCCTCTATTCAGACCACTTTCAGCTTGGATTCTTGAAACCAAAAGCTCAACACAGTAACAGTGTAATTCCCAGTTACTCCTCTTTTATTCAAAGCTTAACCAGCAATTTCAAATTCTGCTCTTATGATCAGAAAACACCCTTCCTTAACAAAATACTTCACAAATTCTCTACTATGGCGAATTCTCTCTTTTGCTATGAAATGCTCAAGAACTTGATTGTAAATTCGTGTGCCCAAGAATGCCAAAACGCAGGTATATTTATAGGTTCATTTTAAAACTGATTTCCACCTTCTATGGCGCCAGGACTGCCAGCAGGTTGAAGAATATTTCAAACTATAAACGTGTATCAAATTGGTGAGGGTTTCGACCTCCATGTTTGACAGCAAGAAGTTCATTTTAATTCGAATTTGTTTCAGGCTGTTAAAACTGTGACAACTTTCAACTGGCGCGTTTTTACAGTTAGGTTAAATGCCAAGTTTCCTTTCTGACTTCTTCCTTGCTCAAATGGCGTACAGATTTCCTCTTATTCACCAAGCAAGAGATGAATCGGCCATTTTTAGACGTCTGGCCCTAGTCGCGCGGGTTACCTGCGCGTTTTTCATTTTCCCTTCTGCATTTTCGCGTTTTTCTTCTTTATTTCGCTTTGGTAAAACTTTAATATTTTAATAGATTTTTCAAAGTAAATATGGCGCATATATGCAGGCTCATTTTTGAAGATTAACACTTCAATGAATACATTTAGAAAAATTCGCGTTTTCTTATCAATTCGTGATTTTTATGAAATCCGCGATTTTTAATTTCTTCCCAGATTTGCATTCGTGCTTTACAATGCTTTACTTTTATTTCATTTGATTTTGACCAATCTTTTATTTAAATATATTTGTTTATTATATTAAAATACTTACATAATATAGTTTATGCATAATTATTTAAATTATCAATTTAAATAATATTGTATACATTTTAAACTATATTATATTAATATTTTAATATAATATTAAATATATTGAAATACTTAACATTATATTAATACATATATATTCATTTACATTATACATTAAACATGTAAATTAATATATATGTATTCGTATAATTTCAGAGACAAGATATCATTACAATATCAAATTCATTTATCTTGTTAGCCGTGGGTATGTATACTTGTATATATATCTGTATATATACTACATGTATAAGTATCCATAAATACATTTATATCGACACATACGTATGGCATATCCATCTGCTTAATACGTTTGTATCGACATGAACGTA
This sequence comes from Sequoia sempervirens, assembly GCA_007258455.2. Lineage (NCBI taxonomy): Eukaryota > Viridiplantae > Streptophyta > Pinopsida > Cupressales > Cupressaceae > Sequoia > Sequoia sempervirens. The sequence continues at coordinate 67,304 of VDFB02152740.1, forward strand.
CTTATGGGTACTTGTACATATCGTATTCGTATGTACAAATACACATATCCACCTCTAACCAGAACTTATCAGTTATAAGGTTATATTGGCATGCATCACTTGTTTACACATTCAGAAGAAGACACGACTCCTAATGATACGAGACAAGCCTACGGATGACTTACCTTTAACCAGAAACAATGACTTAGCTTACTCAGTTCTAAGGCTTGTGTGTGTATGTCCAGTTGGTATCCATTACTGTTTACCCGACCAAGTTCTTCCCCGAGTGATATCTCTCCTCTGTCTCGAGGTACGAACCTGTCTCCTGCAAATCATGAGATGACAACGGAAATCAATTGCTCAAAACCAAGGTAATATACATTAAGCATTGTAATAGGTTAGAACAACATTATTCCATAACTCAATATGCTAATTTCATTCAAGAATTACAATAACAGAAGCATCAGATAAAGAGACAATCATTTAGGATACATCCAATTGATCACAAGAACATTTCACTTTATTCAACAGAAAGATTCAACATTTACAATGTACATCCTATGAATAGTAGCTATACAATCGGGGTGTAACATCCTTCTTCTTCGGTTCTGGGGCAAAATTTGATTCTCTGTCTCTATTTCTCTTTCTTCCTCTGCCTCTTTCTCTAGAAGTATGTGTGGCAAGAGCTTGATTTTCTACATCATGATAGTTTTGTCCAATTCCTCTTGCTACCAATCTGGTTTCTTCTTCAATACAGTCAGCTTGAAGACGATTAAACTTGGGCAACTTGGATCTCCCATTGATGCTCTGAATAAAGGGTTCCCAAGATTGGGGAAGACCGTTTAGTGCCAACATAACAAGATCTCTATCTGCAATTATATCCCCAATAGCACTCAACTGATCTCTCAAATCAGCAATCTTCATAAAGAATGAGATGACTTAATCTTCTTTAGCCATTTTTACATGATGAAGCTATTGTCTCAAAGCAAGGGCTTTGCTGGTATTGTTGATCTCATACGATCCTTTTAGAGTATCAAACATTTCTTTGGTTGTGTTCATCTTGGAAATGATTGGTACTAGGTGATCCATTACGGAGTCTATCACAATCTTTCTAGCCTTCGTGCTATTTTTCTTCCACTGGATTTTCTTTGTGTCTTCAGATGGCTCGGGCATGTCATTTTCTACAAATTCAAGGAGATCATTCTCCTCTAATGCAATGAGTACTCTGGGTTTCCAAAAGTTGAAGTTTGAAGCTCCTTCAAGCCTATCTTCTACCTTGACACCGTTCACCATCTTCTTTTTCTGCACAAATTCACCTTCAAAGATCTGCCCTTAGGTCTGTAATAATTTGCAACCTCAGATCTGCAATACTTTTCCTTCAAGATCTGCCCTAGATGAAGAGTTGACTTGACTGCTTAAACAAATCTGATCAAATCTTTTCTTTGACCCGCTCTGATACCATGTTAGTTTTTTAAATCAGAAATGTAAGCAAGCAAAAATACAACACACACAGATCAATGAACACAACAAGTTATCCTAGGAAAACCCTCCTACTTGAGGGAGAAAAACCCAGCAAAGGATGATCTCTTATATATCAAATGAATAAGTGCAGAATTTTGCATACAAAATCAGGCCCTAAGCATGGCCGAGTCTCATACAATGAGATATATCACTTCTCCCTAAGACGAATAATAATACTTCTTGAAATGAATCTACTGCTGAAGAAACCGAACTGCCTGAGAAAATAAGAACTGCTACTTATATGATGCGAACTTGAATTGAATGAATTGATCTCAGAGAGAGAGGACTTCATCCTCTTTAAATACAAAGCTAGGCACCCTTCTTCCTAGGGCCGACCTAGAACATAAAAAAATTCTTTATAAAAAATAAGGCCGACCTGCCTTGTACAAGAATATATTGAGAAAAATATCTCCCGCAGCCACAACACTAACAATTTGATGAATTAAGCAATTTAAAATATTAAATATTGCCAAGGCCTTTTTGGATGCCTAGGAAGATGTGCAAGAAATGTTTTAAAAATATTAATTTGAATTCTTGGTTTGGGCATCCCTTTTAGAGGGAAAAGGAGAATTTGAAAGGTTATCATGAAATGCTATTTAAGCAAGGCTTTGCCTCCTCATTTAGTATCCATTGCTTATCATAACGAAGTGTTGCTGAAATGATTTTAGACCCCTTGCTTCGAGGAAAGCATACCTCATAGTTAATATCAATTTCGTGCTTGAGAGATAGCACCTAGCTAGTTTGAGACTGCTTCTTCATCCAAAGGTTGCAAATTGAGCTCCATTGAGTTTGTTCATTGATATCTTCTGATTTTGGAAAGTTTTATCAGTTTTGGAGTTGCTGGTTCGTGCTTGGCTGAAGCACGTTTTGGGTTGTATCTCATTGGGCGAATTTTTCTATCATTCTGGGTATTGGCTCTATGGATTCTCCTTGCTAAGGCGCCCCTTTGTTCATGGTTTCATGATTTTTGAAGGTGTCTTGGAATTTCTGGACAAGGTCACCCATTTTTGGAGGTTGTACCTTCTTTGTGGCTGCATCGGGATGTGTGCATAAATAAATCATTGCCGTTTAGATGAGCTTCTTGGCTTGTACTTGGTCGTCCAGCTTCTAGCTCTCATTTGCATTTAATTTCACATCAAACGGAGAAGTTTGGAATAGGATATGAGCATTTAGGTGAATATGATATTTGCTGGTTAGATTTTCTGTTTGCTGCTATTTTATATCAGACCTGATATATTCCATCTATTCTTCGTATTTCCAATTGATTATCATGTATTTCATATTGGAGATGGTTGCCTAACAAGTTGATAATCTATTGCTATGTATATCTCCTTTGTATTGTAGTTGAAGCTATATTTTGTAATGTTGATTTTCAATAGTACTGATCAGCTGTTATATTTCTGCACTTTATATTTTGTATAGCACACTCCCGCTGAATAAGTGGTCGAGTTGTTTGTATTTCAATTTGTTTTATTACTCCCGCTAAATAAATGGTCGAGTGTTTCATTTCTATTTGTAGTTCCACTATACTAAATAAGTGGTAGAGCTCTTATGGTCGGTTATTCGCTTACACATTTACATTTCCAGCATTTACTTTCCAGAATGGTCAGCTAGCCGCCTGCAATATTGTACTTTCAATTTCATATTTTTATCTAACGATCCCCTCGCACCGTATTCTCTCACCTCACCCACACAGGGATCTTGGTGATTAGAAAGTGAAGGGTTCCTTTCAAGCTGGTTATGTTTATTGAGCTAACCTTAACGGGTGCAGTGTTGTGTGTTAAAAATCAAAAAAAAAACTAAGGGGGATATTTCATGATACCTGAATGATCAAAGCATGTTTCGGGAATCTATGGCATAAAATAAGATTGGTGATGATTTCCTCCTTTTAGAAAAGGAATTGGATGGCTTCCTGAGGTAAAAATTCTTGCCTACAATTGGATGCATTTAATTTTTTCAAAACTGATCTGGTTTTGCATGTCAAAAGACTAATAATTATTTTTTTACAAGAATATAGACACTTGCTTATTGGGCAAAGGCTTAAATTTTAGCCTCCCTTATGTTTTTCAACTGTAACATATTTGCTTGATGGTTTATTCATTTCTTAAAAATGCAGCAGTTGATAGCAATATGAAAAAAATGGAACACCAACCTGCAGATTGCAACGGTGACTTTGAATGAGGTGTGAGCAATTAAATTTAGGTAAAATGAGCGATGCCAATCAACTTCCAATTCATTTTCTCCAACCACTTTATCAAGCTGTCAAACACAGGCTGTTATTATACTTCTAATGTCATGAAAAAAAATGAAATTTAAAGTAATAAACAGTTTCTGTATCCTCAAAAAGATGTGATTCAGACATACACAAAAATCCTCTTTTTCATATCTTTACATAGTACATTAAAGAATGGAAAAGACGTGCTAAAGATAACTTTTAAAAGCAAATAATAAATAAAGATCTTAACAGTAGAAAACAAATTAACAATATAAACACAAAGTTTTTCTATTAGAATGAAAGGAGCATATTTGACCAAAGATCATATTTAATAATGAAAGACATGCCTCGAGGAAAAGAAATTATTTACACTTCAAAGCAAACCCTTTATTTTAATTTATCAACATATAACATGGTTCAATGAAAATTATAGTAACTAGGAAAAATAAACAGAGCAACATAAATAAGAAAACTTCACAGGCTATGAAAAATGAAAAATATAAACAAATCTTCCCCAGTCAACAAAGCAGAAACAAGACCAAGGATTATACCGCATTATGAAAGGCATGTACTTACAAAGAGCCATTATTTAAAAGTAAAAGCATGTTACCCACATTATGACATGGTTTGTAGTTTTCTCACTTATGCCACATAGTAGTTTATAGTCATATGTCTAATTTGAATAGGTGAAGGATGGATTTGGTCATTGTTATACTATTGATTGCAATTGGTTCTCACACATGTGGTTATATGAGGTTACAATATGTTCCCCAGGGGTGTGTCCTAGAGATTTTTTGGCTCATTTACATATTGGGGGCATTCTAGGGATGCATGGACAAATAGTAAATGTCCACCCACAGTCCTCGAATTTTTATTTTCTATACTACTCATCCTAGAAACATCCCCGAAACATAGGGACTCCAAAAGGGCAATCAAACATCCCGTGGCCATCCTGAAAATAGTCAACCACCCCCATGACTAAACACAAAAAAAATGAAAAGCCTAAAATCAATAGCAATTATTTTAGTATTCTTTTTTGTGGGGGCCCACACCACATTTAGCCCTAAATGAGCAAGAAAAAGCCTCCCTCTTTCATACTAATTTATTTTTACATGCAAAAAAACAAATAATTTTGAGCAAGGTTTGGACGTGCAGTTGGAGAAATCAACATTAATGAGCAATGAGATAGCAAAAGGAGTAGACAGCGTAAGTGATTCTTTCATTTTTTTTTTAGTCTTTTTTTTTTTTACAATGTTCTAAAGAAAAATGTATGGTTTTCATTTTTTTTTCTTTTTTTATATTTTCAATCTACACTTGCAATACTTTTTCAAAAAACAACATGAGCAGCAGCAATGGGAGTGGTAAACATGAAATGGAAGGAAGAAATATTAAGAGTTTCAGCCTCTATTGCGGTTCATGAGGGTGTGGGAGTGCTATGGGTGAAGGAGAACAACCACAAAACCCATTTGGGTGCCCTTCCACCATCTTAAAACCTTATGCAAAGGGTGTTTTAATTCAAAAAAACTCCAATTTGAGACAGCTGTAGACAAAGACAAAAAGAAAATCTTGGGGGGTAGTAGAGTGTGGTTGTGTCATATTTGCAAGACAAATTTTAGAGGGCGCTACACCAAGGTATATTCTCATCTATTGGGCTTGAAAGGCCCAAATATAAATGAGGATGAGAAGGTAGAGGTTAATAGATTGCATATGGAGGTAGAAGCAAGGTTTAATGACATGCTAATGCCAACAAAGTACAAAATCAACTATGTCTATGCCATTTGTGGTTGTTAGTGGTAGTGGCGACATTTCCACAAGAAAAAAGAGAAAGACTAGTGCTAGTGAGAAGTTGTGGATAGTTGCAAGTATGTTCAATATTCAAGCACAAGATATGGCAAAGTCTTCCATTGCCAAGTTTTTCTATGTCCATGCCATCCCATTTCATGTGGCACATTATCCTTACTTCAAACTAATATTCAAAAGTATATCCTATGTTGGTCCCTCATTCGCCCCCTAAAGAACATAAACTACACACAACCCTCTTTGACAAATAATATTCTAAGGTGATCTTGGTGACGAAGGGCTTGAGGTAGACTTGGATTAGGATGAGCTGCTCTACTGTCATGGATAGGTGGACCGATATTAGACATTGGCCACTCATCAACATCATAGTCATGTGTAGTTGGCACTTATTTTCTTAGATCTATTGATTGTTTAGAGAAGCGTGAGGATGTAGACTTCCAATTTCACATTTTGAGAGAGGCCACAAATAAGGTTGGGGCCTCAAATGTTGTATAGAAGGTCAATGATTCAACATGCATGCAAATTAACCAACATCTAGGTGGAGGGTGCTTACAAGCACATTTTTTGGGACCCATGTGTTCACGCATTAAACAATGTATTGAAAGACGTAAGGAAGATAGATTGGGTGCATCAAATGGTGGAAGAAGGTAAAGATATTCAAATGTTCATTTGCAACACCGCTTGCTCTCTTCATATTTTTTTCAAAGAAGGAATGGTTGAAGTCCAAGAGGCTCTATAGTTGATGATGGTTTACTCAAAGTGGAGTAGATGGCCTATTGCAAACACTACGAAAGGAAAAGCTATCCAACAAAAGATCCTTCATGACGATTGGTGATCCATTATGAGCTCAGAAATTTTTATTTTTAATTTTTTTTTATTGATGGAAAAACAAGTTTTGATGGGACCCGAAACCCATTCCAAGAAGGTTTTGAAGGGACCTAAAACCCTTTACAAGGCTAAGAAGCTACTAGAAAAATAATCAGCATACCAAACACAACCCATCAATAGCAACCATACACAGATATTCAAATCAACTCAAGCTACAACAAGCAGGTTTTGAAGGGACCTTAAACCCTTTACAACTAGGTTTTGACCTTCTTAGAAGATCAACAACACCGCAAACAATCAGGTTTTTTCAAGGACCGAAAACCCAACAATCTGCAACCGCCAAACCATAGCAAACCAACCACTCAATGTAATCATCATTGAGCCAGAACAAAGAGGGCAGCAAGAGCTCCCTTTCAAAACCAACAACCCATAAGGTAAGAAAAAGTACATATCAGCATTAAAACACCTTTCAAACCAAAAAGCCAACTCAATCTCCACCTCAAAAGGAGAGAGCTTCCCTCCATTGAAGAGGATGTCACCAACAGCTTTTCCACCATAGCCTGAAAATTCTAGCTACCTCAACCTCCACCTCCATAGGAGAAGCGTCCACCTTAAAAGGATCAGCGACTGAGGAGACCAGAAACTTTCAACCCCCAACTCCACCTCAATAAGAGAAGAATCCACCTCAATAGGATCTGAGGAGAAAGCCAGTGCTTCAGCAAAGCAAGCAGTCGTACCATCCTTTTGCAAACCCAACAACACAAAGGCTGCCAACATCTCCCTGAACAACAAGGGCATAAATAAGCACAGCCCATCCAAAATAGAGAACCCTTCCAAAATAAGATCAAGAAGTGCAGCAAGGAGAACCTTCAAGGAACCACTAAGAAACATTAAGCAGATATAAATCAGCCTAACTTCCAAAAAGCAGACCATTCGCTAATCATCAACCACCGAACTACACAAGGAAAAAGAGCAAGGGTAAACCATGCAGGGAAAACTCAGGGAGTAAACCACATAGTTAAGCACACCATCAGCCCCAACACGCCAGTTAGAACCATAAAAAAGCCACTCTATAGACAAATTCCCAATAGGAGACCCAAAGCACACACCAAGAGAGTTCATACGAAGGATAAACAGCAGTAAAACTACTGCCAAAACTCCATGTAACAGCAACCAAAAAGCTACAACAAAGAAAGGAACCAGAACAACATAGGGAAAAACAACCCCCAGCAAAACAAACAACAAAGAAGGCATACCTTGAGGGAAAGGGGAACCCAAGCACGAGGGAGACAAGGAGAAAACCAGAAAGAGAAGCACGCCAATTGCCCCAACACACTAGTTAGAGCCTAAGATAAGCCACTCCAAAGCCAAAACCCCAGCAAGGGGCCCACAGCCCAAACCAAGATAAATCCCTCGCAGAACAAGCAGCAAAAAAATGAGGCTCTTGAACAGAAATAACAAGCTGCCAAACACTACCAACAGCACAGCTTCCACCAGCCACCCAACATCAGCAACCAACAACATTAGCAAGAAAGCAGCAACCAAAGCAAAAACATCAAATGCCACACGAGCTACCCCAAAAACCTTGCAAGAAAACAAGGTCTCAACAGGGGTAAAAGCCCCCCCATCACAAACAGCAAACAGCTCCAACAATATCAAAGAAAATGTTGCAGCCTCCCAATCAGCAACTCCAAAGCCTACAGACAGCACCTCAACAACACAGGCTGACCAGCTTAAAACCTCTAACAACACAACCGTAAGCTAAGCAACCACCACTAAAACAAGCAGCTCCCCATCCACGTCCTCTGCATCCCCTTCTCCATCATCCTCCTCCTCTGAAGATTTGAAACATGCACCGCCTCTCCTATTCCCGCCTCTCACCATGTTGTAGATGTGCATGTTATGAGCTAAGAAATTGTTGATTTTAAATAAATTGCTCATCTTATTTATTCTAATTTTCTAATGTGTCATTTGATTTTTGAGTTTTATTCTTTTTTGAATTTTTTTTTTGCAAATATGTTTGCTCCTTCATCTCACTTATTGTAGATGTCATTAGATATGTTGTGTAAAATCCCTTCTCCAGATATGAATAAGATTTTTACATTTTTTTCCAAATTTGACAATGCATGCATTTTGTCAAACTATTTGTAGTAGTTTGGTTTAGAAATGTTTTTAAATGACTGATGCCATATTCTTCTTCAATATACAGACATGGATGATGCTAACATTTAATTTATATATTTTTCAACATTGTTCTGGAATTGTTACCAAGACATATGACAGAATTGCTTTAAATCATGCATATACACTTTCAGATTTCACCAAACTTTGCACAATTCACAATACAGAAGACATTACTTAATAAATAATGCTTATAGTATCTGACCTTTTTACTCTTCTTTAAATATACATGGTTGATTGCCGATTGTCCATATTAATCATTGGCATACATATTTGGTGTGGCAATCTTTCTTGGCTATCTATTGGACTTAATTAAATTCGCAAATGGCTTATATTCAAATATCACCTACTTTATATTCCGCCCCTTGCATACCATCCCACCCCTAGAATTGACTAAATCATACCATGTGAATACTTGACTATTAAAACTGTAGGCAAAGTTGGAAATAGTCTAAGAAAACTGAAGATATAATTGCCCAACTTTGATTAGTTGGCGCTCCAAACATGGGACCCCTGATGATAAGACAATCCCAATTTCCCCTTGCAACTATATTCCATCAAATATTATTACTAAAGATACGGCAGTCTAGAATTTTCCCAACGTAGACTAGCTAATAATTTTTCTTTTTCTCCAACCTAGCATATAATCTCCACATCGACTTCTTTGAACCTCCTTGCTACAACCACGATCCTCTCCAAATGGGAACCACCTCTTGTATGGCCAAGTTAATATAAAGGGAGACTCCTTGTATAAGGTGTGAATCTCCAAGGAAAGTGACGTATGATGGAGCGGCTGCAAACAATGAGACCCATGTAGGAATCCCTCTCCATGTCCCCCTCACCAAAATACAATATCCTTCGCAACTATTAGTGAGGACCCACAATGTAAAATAAGTAGCAGCTATTAGAGTTTTGAATGCCCATGACTCCTCTTCCACTTGCCTCACATTTTTCTAGACTCACACGGCCTTCATAATATATCGTCCTCAAATAAATGCAAATCGAGTCCTTTTCACAATGAAGCCTGTGATGGGGTTAAAAGCTATGGCTCTTTGGATAACTCCACCACAATGATATTACTGATGATATAAACCTAATATGAGTGAAGGATTTGAATAGTTGTTGTTGTAAAATAAATAGCACCTGATATCTTCTCCTGTAAAAATACATCTTCTCCTGTAAAAATACATCTGATAATTTGTCTTGCCTGGCAAGACTTCACAAATTATCCAAACAAATGTTATCGTGCAAATGCAAAACCTACTTGATTCCACCTGAATCCAGCTAGGGTAGATAGTTTCATTACCAAAATCAGATACCCATAGGGTTTTCGTCCTAGGGTTTCAAACTTTGAGAGCTCAAAAACACCAAGAAGAATAATAATCAAGCCTCCCATCAATGAGCTCCTGCTCAAAACCTTAAGCTCTTTTTAATAAAGTGACTTAATAAAGTACCTTTTAAAATATTTACTTAGCATCACTTAATAACATCAATTTAATCGCTCCCGCTCAAAACCTTAAGCTCTTTTTAATAAAGTACCTTTTAAAATATTTACTTAGCATCACTTAATAACATCAATTTAATCTTATTATTTAATATTACCATTTTAAATATACTTTTTGCCAAGCTATATCAAATAATTAAATTAATTAATTCCCTTAGTCTTGACCATAGCCTACGGGAATTAAATAGGCTAATAAGTCCATTAGGTGATCACTCTGAAAATGGGGACATGACATGTTGATACAAACTCTCCTAGTCTTAAAGAAATTTATGAGACATTTGACAACATGCTTGAGTGGATGAAGCAAGCAATTTGTAATAAGGATCCTAACTTGGGATTATATGAGTAGTATATTACACCCATTAAGATGCAACAATAGAACACTATGAACACCTCGCTTCATATGGAAGCCTTTGCTCTAGTACACAAATGGTATGCACTAAAGGTTGGGAGGTTGCTTCCTTGTGATGACGAAGAGGTGAAAAAAAGGTTGATGAATGCCCTTCAAATGATGCATTCAAGTGAGGAATTGACTATACTTAATAGTCATACACAATCACTTGCCTTTAGAAATCCTTGCAACCCGAAATTCAACAAGCCAAGGGCAAAGATAGATAGAGCTAGATTAGCTCAAATTGACCCTATTGGATCGTAGACACATATGGAAAGCATACACCAGAATTCAAAATGTTCACCATTTGTCTCCTTTCATAGGTTGCTAGTTCCTCTACTACAAAGAGGAGTTGGTCCACATACAACTTCATCCACTCTATCAAGAGCAATAGGCTTACCTCTAGACAAATAGAGAAGTTGGTGGCTATGCATAGTGCTTTGTGACTTCAGGATTGTCAAATTTTAGAGTATTGATAGACTTTATTTCTATGATAGGATGTTGATTCTAAAGACACCACCCAAATTGATGAGGAGGAGGCACAAGAGGGATGGTTGGGGTTTCATTGGATGAGGCAGCCCCAAATCAGGCTCCAAAATGATGCAATTTCTGATCCAAATTCTACTCCAAATCACCTTTCGATCTGCTCATAAACTTCTTTTAAATCTACTCTTGAAGTCTAATTTTAACTGCTTCAGATCTGCTCTAAATAAAAATGATATTCAATGATTTCTTGCTTTCAAATGCACTCCACAAACTCTCTTAAATATCTTCATCATGCCCCTTCAGATACCCCTTCACCCAAGAGATGTAACTCTCCCAAAGTGGTCGGCCAAACCATAAATATAAATATTTTATTTTAAATATTAAATCCCCAAAGTGGGGCGCCTCTATAAGGAGGGTCAGCCTCATTTTAACTTAGTTTAATTCCTTTTTATCGTTAATATTCTTTAAACACAACCACATCCCATCTTTTTGGACTATAAGTTTAAATCCACTATTCCATATGAAGTTCGGCCGCCATTTTAACATGAATTTAACACAAATCTTCATGAAGAACCTTTGCCGCCTTTAATCACTTCTAACATATAAATCGCTGCATTATTCTCATTAGTCGCTGCCTTTATTCATCATTAATTTCTGCCTTTAGTAATATGTATTGCTGCCTTTGTTTATTATATAATCGTTGCTTTATTAATCCATGCTTTCTTCTTAAACTAATGATCTCTTTGACATCAATGGCATTCAATGACATCAATTATTGTGACGTTGATCATCCCTTTGACATCAATGACAATATTTCTAACACAACCTTCTACTCAAAGTTTGCAGATTCTACGTATAAATATGCATAGTATATTTCAGAATGGTTAAATAAAATGTCTTGAAAATGATAACAATGTACCTCTGGACTCCACCTGCGCACAAAATATGGCGGGCTCCTTTGTATACTATTGTATGATCCATGTTCATGATGCAAGCTCTGACAAACAAGCCACCTAATAAGTTAGGTTAAATTATTATTTAGGAAAAACTAATCTTAAATTCTTAATACAATCCAACCAAAAGGATAATTTATATTAAGGACAATTTACCTAGAAAAACAAAAAGATTATCATGTATTTCCAAGTCATGTAGAAGAAAGGGATATTAGTACAGGACATACTGTATAGCGTACAAAGAAGATTATATCATCATCTTGGCGAGATTTTGAAGCACTCATACTGCGAATAAAAAACATATCAAACATTTCGCGCCAAAACCGCATATCCACAACTGTCTCATCAGATTCAGATTGTCCCAAATTTGTTGAGTGCTTACGCACTATGCTTAGGAGTTCATCTCTGAAACAGAGAATTGCAAAAGAAAATCCAATAGCAATTAGTTCATATCAGGAAGCTCAATAAAACATTGATAATAAAATATGACCATACAGTAAATATGGCCTGATTTATCCAGCAAATAGCCTAATATGGTTGCCTGAATGAATGCACATGTTAATAAGTCAAAACTACATTATTCCATATGGCTCCCATCAAGAACCCAGTTGTTCATCGCTTCCAATACTCATATCTCATGTAGATGTAACTTCATAACATATAAACAGATAAGGCAGTCAAGCTACAAACTCAGAACTGAATATATTTACCTTCCAGCTGATTAAGAAAAGATTTATGATACACAAGTTAGTAAACAATAGTTTTCTAGTTGTAAAACCAAGCAATTTCTATCATATTCCATTTTTCACAGAGTGATATGTTGCACAAGTACCACAAATGGATGGTAATATTATAATAAAATTATTACTTATGGGAGAAACTTGAAACTAGAAGCACCACAAGTTGAAATAATTAGAATATGAGCTCAGGATGCACACCTTGATGGTGTTGTTTTATCTGAAGAGACATCTCTAGTTATTTCGATATCATTGCCAACCATTGTCTGAGAAGAGGCTGACTGGTTCACTGGAAAATTTGATCTCCCAAGGTAATGCCACTCAGCTTGCTGCTGAATACCCCTACAAAATCCCTAGGAATCAGCCACCCTAATTTTTCATATATTAAATCCAGATTAATAATCAGTTTTGTTACACTTGAATAGTTTAATCTCAATATAAAAGATGTAGAATAGTCAAATAGAGAGAGACAAAAAGTGGCATAGAAATACCGATAAGAAAATGTTTTTCAATTGTTCTATGATTTTTTTTTCCAAATGAACCTTTGGAATTAAAAGGGGCATAAAATTAATACTTGACCCTTTCAGAATTAGGAGGAGAATAAAAGTTATTATCATTTGACCCTTCAGTAAAGAAGGGAGAAAAAACACAAAAGTTACATAAATAACTTAGAATTAATAGAGGGGTCAAAAGAATTCTTATGTAATTACCTTTCAAAAGGTATTGAAATAATCATTTATCAAATTAAAAACAAAGAATCGTGAGAGTAAAACAAGACAAAAGAGATTAATTTGATTAATTCTTTATGAGAGTGATTGTTATGAAATGACCCCTTAAAATATTATATATGGAATAAGGTAGAAGAGAACTTGGATACTCATGGAAGATGGTGGATAAGCTGGTGGTGGGCATTGGAGAAGGGACAAACAAAGTATGTCTAACTTGGGGTACAAAGTACACCTGGGATTGTCTGGCCATGGCTTTTGAGTTGAGCATTTGTATTATCATGCATAAATACATGTGTTTATTGAAATTAACTCCTCCTAGATTGCAACCATAGCTTAAGGGATCTATCCACTAGATTATTACAAGGGTGTGAGTAGAGATTCCAAAGAATTGTCTCAAATGAGTTAGTTTTGTTGTTTGAATAAAAAAAATATATAAATATATTTATGAAATTATTTGATTCACTAGTTTTTAATAATTCAATATTTATTGTAATGTTATTAGATTTCATTATATATTAAGATTGTAATCCTTAAGCTTCATAGAAATACATAAATAATTATATAAAAGTAAATTAAGGAAAATTGGTCGTAGATATATCTCTACTTGTATGCTATAATCCTTTTAGTTTATCTTTATTAAGTTGCATGCCAAAAAACTGTCATAAAAACTCTCTTTTTTCACAAGAAAGCATTATTTATAATCCCAAACCAAATACCAAATATTTATGGAGTGAAGAGGTTTGATATAGTGTGGTTAGCTTCAGAGCTTTAAAAAAAAAATTAGGAAATTTCCTTTGCAAGTGAATGGAGATTAATAACCCGTTGGGAATTCTCTAGTATCTTGGAAAAATTAAAGCTTAACATGATTCAACTATGAGTTATTAAAGTCATAAAGTAAAATAAGTGTTGAATAAAAGAATCCAATTATATGATAAAGAGACCTTACATTAAAGAAAGTTAATAAATATGAGCAATAAGACCAAAAGAAATTGTTAGAAATGTAATAATAAAGGATAAGGAATGATGTTTTGGACATATTACAATTAAAATTTTACATGTATCATTCATATTATTACATATATATATGGGCTGTGAAAATGACTTAATTGAAGAAATGAGATTATGGATTAAACAAGTAAAAATGTGAAGTATAGAGCTCCATAAATAAAGGGAAATTTTATTATGTTTTGGGGCTTCCCCCCTTTTTATCACAAATATTGTCATACGTGTATGTGGATTAGTCATAAATCCTTTTGATTTTGAAAACAATTTTTTTCCTTTTCTAGAGTTGACTAAAATAATTTTGAGAAAAATCATAATCCTAATATTAATATATTTAATATATATATTCCATAATTAATAATACTACTATTTTAAATCCAAAATGTTTCTTCAAACATTAAGCTTTTATCTCTAGCTTTTAAATAGGCTTCTATTAGAGGTACAATTCAAATCACACATCATATTTGACGTAACTCTATGATGATGTTCTCTTTTCAATGGCAACGCAGGTGACCCGGGTTCGATCCCCGGCAACGACGCCAAATGTTTACTCACTGGGTGTTGTTCAACGTACTACAGGAGTAAACGAGAATAACTCACAAACATAATGCACATACTAAAATATGAATCACTGAACAATCGTAAGAGTAATGGCACAGCACAATGGATTGATTTCATTAATGAAATATATCGATAGTACATAGCAATTGTTGGTATCCGACTACAAATGACAAGATAGATATATAGATGGCCGAGGTTGGTTGCAATGCCAACCGTCGGCAACTCTTCCTACCTACCACCCGACAACTAATCCAACTTTTACTTTAAACTGTGCATGTATTATTTAAACTATTATGATCTATTCCTAGTACGGCCGACTACAACATTTATTTAATTAATTATGTAATGTCCCCTTCTCATCAGTAATCTGTTATGTCACTCATCAGCGTATTCTGGAAGCCTGTAGGCTTGTTTGAGGTAAAATTAGGGTTTCTAGTTCTGAGGTTCTTTGCCATTTCTGAGAGTTTACTATTTATAGTAAATTCTATTTTAAGCAGTATGTAGTTTGTCAGCTTTCAGTACATCATTTCCAGTTGGAGCAATTATTTGCAATTCATGTCTGACTTCTTAAGGCATTTTTATGATGAATAAAGGCTTTGAGGTTATAATTTGCATTTGACCCCCTTGGCCTAGGAGAACAACTTTAAGTTGTGTTTAAAAGAGGGTCTTGGAAGGGTGATGCCTTCATGAGGTGATTTATTAATTATTGAAAAAACATAATGCCTTGGGAAAAAGTGGATGCCACTTTTAAAAGAGAGAATTTTAAAATAAAGTGAAATTCATAATATGCAAAAAGGGACGCCATCTTGAGGAGTTAATTGTTTTTTGGAAATTTGAAAAGACTCCTATGTCTTTTGATGTGCTTCTCAGGAATTTGAAGAGTTTTGTGAGCTTCTATTTAATGAAGGATTTTGCTCCACCTTGGAGCCATTCATGTTATCATATTGTTATGCTGTCGAAATGACATCTGAAACCTTGCTTCGAGGATGCTACCTCCTAGCCATTAACCAATTTCGTGTTTGAAATACAACACCTAGTTGGACTTTGTTGCTTCTCATCCAAACTAGCAGATTTGTGCTCAACAGTTGAAGTTATGATGAAATTTCCAAATTTTGAAGTTGCTGATGCATTTACAGCTGAAAGTGAATTTTGTTAGCAGCTCTTGGAATAAAATTCATTTGGTTCTGGGTACTTTTGCATTGCCTTTGTTTGCCAAGGGCGCCCCTTTCCTCCAAGTTTGAGATTTTATTTTGAAGTCTCTAATTTTTAAAGGCAAAATTGCCCCTTCTCAAGGCCGTACCATTTAGCTTGCATTGGGAAGTGTGCCAAAAATTAAAGACCAAGTTTTGTTGCGGTTTCTTCATCCTAGCATGGTCGCCTACCTTCCAGAAGTCCATAGCATTCAGTCTCATTCGATTTGGAGGTGAAATGAGTGAGTTATGAATATTTTATTGATTTTCCAGTTGGCTGATAAGAAATTCCAGAACTCAGGTTTTTATATCAAATTCATATGTTTTATGTTTTGATCATAATTCTATCATTGGAGAGTAAGAAACATCATTAGAATTCATTCTTCTCTTCTAGTCTTATTTCTCTATCATTGTAATACTTGTTTTTGCAGTCTTTTGAATTGTAAGGTTTTGATTAGTAGTACTAATCCAACCTATGTTATTGCTGCAACTACTTGTTTTATTTCCTATTAATTACCCCTGGACGGTTTACCGCCAGTGCGGAGAAAGAACTTGCTATATCATTGTACCCACTCTCAAGTGGTGAATCCCCACTATTCTGTGGATGCCCGCCGCAGCGGATGAATTAGATTGTTGTAGCTTCATGGCTGGTTATCCGCCTACTAGTTTCAATTTTAAGTAATCACTCCGTCATATGTTAGCACCTCGCCCTCAGTGGGATCTTGAGTGCACATTCTTGACATTGTGTAGTTTCTTTCAAGTATTGTTCTTTAATTTCTCCACCATATGACAACACCTTTCCATCATTTGGATTAAGTGTGCATTCTTGGCGTCGAGTTCCTTTAAGCTTGGTTTTCAGTTTGATGCTAACGCTAATCCAGTTGGCTATTGCTGGTTTATGTTGTGTAATTCCTTCGAAAAAATTGGTTAGCATATTTCAAATTAGTACAGTCGATTACAATATAATTATTTATTAACATGGCCGTCTACAACAAGTATAAAACTATCCCTTAACAAAGTTCATATTACTTCACATAATCATTCAAGCAAGGCTTGGGATAAGTTTAAATTGTAATGTCCCTTTCTCAATCCTAAGCTTTGCAGTGACCGTTAGCCTATTTCCGGAGTCTCATATGCTAAACGAAGGAGTTCAAGAGATTCCAGATTCCTTGGAGGATTCGTGTCAGCACTTTTTGAAGTGTATGCAAATATTGCTAGAGAGTTTTTTGGGTTTTTTCTGGGCCTTGGTGGTAATATTGCTATTTTTAGCAATGTCTATTTTTAGCACTTACTATTTTTAGCAAGTTTCAATATGATCCAATTTGGGCTAGTTTGGAGTTTGGACACACTTACTATTTTTAGCATTTTCTTATGTTTTAGTTATTTGGGCACCTAGTCTTGGCAATAGTGTAGAGCAGGGTTTCCAGTTTTGGCAATGGTTGCCAGTTTCTAATTTGGTGAGTTCTAATATTTTTGGCATAATATTCATTCGCCATTACTTAAGTCTCCTAAAAGGTAATTTTGATGACTTAAGTTATAAAGTTCAAATATGATCTCCCTTATGTCCCACGCCTAGACTTGATAACTTAAAGTTGTTTTAAAAGTGAGGAGTTCCAATTCCTAAGGTGGACGCCAAAATGGAGGAGTAAAGTGAAAAATAAAATAAATTAAATATTTCTTGGAGAGGGGCATCCCATTTTGGAGGGAAAAGGCATTTGAAAATTGGAGCCCTAATTTCTATATAACCCCACCTTGTGCTCTCATTTGGGTTATGCTATTTTGATGATAACGAAGCGCTATTAGAGTGAGGATTGAATCCTTCAAGGGATTTGGAGACACAAACCTTCAAAGTTGCTCTAACTTCGGAGTTGACAAATACTCCCTAGTTGGATATTGAAGTGACTTTACTGCAAGAGTCGCCATTGGAGACATTGGTGAAGATTTCAGTTTATTCCATCATGTTTTTCTTTGATGTTTTCTAGTAGATGCATATTTTGGTGTGGTTACTGACATTGCAGAGTTTTGGAGTGGGTTTTTGGAGATTCCAACTTGCTAGCCATACTATTCCTGCCCTAGCCGTACCATATTGGTGTTGCTGCTGATTGAAACGCTAGAGACTTGGTTTTGGGTATTTTACCATCCTATATCCTAGCCTTGGGCGACCCGTTGTGTCAATTTTCAGGATTTATGAGTGAGAAATGGATTTTTAGAGGCTGTTTGCCCCTTTCCTAGGCCATACCATTGTTGGATGGTGCATGTATGGGTTTCAGCAGTGAGTTACTTGATGATTGCAGCTCCTTGGTGTCTCTTTGATAGCGCCTAGGCTCTACTAGGCTGATGCCGGTTGCTATATGGTGTTATTAATTGATTTGGGAGGCATTCTAGGGAGTTGAGCCCGTGTTATGCTTGCTGGTTGGCTGTATCAGACTGCTGATGCAAGGAATCATATGGCCCAGTTGTCCAAGGATCTTGACTTGCATATGGGGGAAAAGTTACATAGAAGGGGGACTTGCCCTAATATTTTGTGCAGTGTTTATTATGTTATGATGTGGTTTTTATTTTACTATGAATTAACTCCCTTGATAAAGGAATTCCAGCAGCTGCAGAATGAAAGGAACATTAAGAGAACAGGAAAAGAGACCAACAAGATTATGATTACATATAAAACTAAGCACACATAAGAACATAATCATATACCACACAAAATATTAGTCAGATGAAAGTCACATGTATAAAGGCTCATTCTAGAATATCTACAGAAAAGAATACATAATAACAAGACCTTAGGAGAATGTCACCACCTCCATCTTCTATTAAATAAAAAATGTAAGTTTATCTAAACATGTTAATCAAATAATCCTGTAGACATTCTAGTTATAACTGATTTGTAACGCCCACATTGATATGATAAATAATTGGGCCCACACACATTGCTCTCTCATGTGCGTCGTTGCTCTCTCAATCTCATTTTTTCATTGTTGATCCTTACCAACATTGATATTAGAGTACATTGATGGTGTTGAGAACTGGGAAGGGTACAGTACTGGTCATTAGAATTTGAAAAAGACAGGAAAAGAGCAATTGAGAAAGTACAATGTGAAGTTAGACATTTTAGAGATGTGACATAATCCAAACAAAACTTGCAAATGAAATACATGAAAGTTGTCATTGAAGGAAAGATCATGTGAAAGACTGTGTGAAGGAAGCCAGCAGAAGGAAGCTTCATGTGAAGGAAATTGCAGGTTGCTTGTTGTGTAAAGAAGAAACCATGTGGAAGAAGCCGACTCCCTAACTCAAATACACCAGAATATCTGTAGGTGAAAGAAACTCCAAATCAAGAAGACAAAATTGTGTCCACAGAAAAATCAAGAAGGAAACATCGTGACCCAGTGAAAAGCGATTTAGTCATGATTTACAGTGACATTCAATCCTGTTGAATAACACAGACCTATTTCTCAGTCACGGGCAGAAGGAAATACCAATCACATTCAGGGTATCATGTGGACTCAATTGCACCAGAAAACGATACATTTTGTAGTTGTTTTTTTCAATCAAATTTGCAGGCATACAATTGAATTGAGGCTATGTCTAGTCTGTAAATAAATATTTCTGTTCTATGCATTCAATCTATGAAAAATCCCTTTTTTCTTGTGGAAATAGATCTTGTTAGGAAATTTTTGAAAGAGTAGTAAATTTGAACTTCTGGTTTGTTCATTTTTTAATGTGGAAGTCTGAAAATTTTGAAATTTTAGGTCTATGCATTTTTGTGTTCACCTTGCAATGACAAATATCCAAAATTTAGTTCTATCTAAGGTGCAAAAATTAAATGGGCAAAATTTTAATATTTGGAATCACAAGATACTCATGGTTGTTGTGTATCAAATGTGTGCTGAAATAATTTTAAACAATGAAATTAGACTACAACAAACCCTAAGGAATATGGCAAGCATCATAGGTAAGCTCTATTGTTGTTAAAATTGTTTGTACGATGACCTTAGTCATAAGGTCCATAATGCTACCTCTACAAGTGCCCTTTGTGATGGTTTGAAAAATAAATACCAAACTTCAGAAAGAGGCCAAGTGTTATAATTCAAAAACTTCTTGTGTACCAAACTCAATGAAGGTGGGTCTCTATTAGAGTACCTCCTTAAAATAAAGAATTTAAGGGATCAACTCACCATTGTAAACAAAAAGGTGGATGACACTGATAAGGTGACTTTGATCATCAATAGCCTACCAGCCCCCTATGAGTCATTTTTGGAGTCACTAAACCTATTGGTCAAAAAGCAAACTTTGACTTTTGATAAAATTAGCATACTACTTGCAAAAAGAATGTAGGTAAACACATATGGATGAATCTACTTCTAGAAATTCAGAGAGTGCACTTGTTGCATAGTTTAAGGGTGAACACAAGAATTTTTCTCCTACTTCTTCCACTTCACAACCACAAACAAAAGTGAAGTACCATTATTGTCATAAATTTGGGCATTTAAAAAGGAATGTTAGAAAAAACGATGACATAACCCACAATAAGAAATCACATGCTAACACTAAGTGGTGATTGTAGAGATAGAGCATGTTTTGAAGGAAAAATTTGCATTCATGGCATATTCCCAAAATGGTGCTAATACCAGTTGTTGGTTCTTTAATTCCAACGCGTCCAAACATTTCACATGTTGAAATGACTGGTATGTCAAATTTAATTTTGAGTCTAGTCACATGGATTCTATTTCACTAGGTGATAAAAGATCACACATAGTTGAACAAAAAGGTGATGTCAGAATTGTCCAAATTGATGTTGTGAAATTGGTAGTTTGAGATGTTAGATATGTTCCTAGACTGAACAAAAATTTATTGCCCATCAGTCAACTTATGGATAATCCTAACATCCAAACAAATTTCTATGGGAAGTACATTGTTCTCATTTAAAAAAAGATAGTCATTGCCCTTGGCATTGGGCAAAGCAAGTTGTACAAACTTGTTGATCCGATCACAACTAATTTGCATGAATTAACTATAGAAGAGAATACCAATATTCTTTGGCACGAAAGACACAGTCATCTAGACCTTCAATATTTGGCCAAACTCGATAGAACCAAGATGGTTCAAGGTTTGCTGACTATCCAAAAAACAAAAAGTATGTGTGCAAGTTGTTTGGCTAGTAAGCAAAAGCTGAAGCATTTTCCTACTAAATGGTCATGTCATGCAAAAGAGCTCTTAGATCTTGTTCACGCAAATCTATGGGAGGAAATCTTTCACTATCTCAATGCAAGGTATTTTCTACTACTAGTGGATGATTTCTCGAAGATGATGCAGATGATTACAATAAGATGTGGGTATAATTCTTGAAAGAGAAGTTTGACTATTTTGGTGCATTTTTAAAATTCAAGGCATTGGTGCAAAACACACAAGGTGTCGGATCAAGAATCTAAAATCTGACAATGAAAGTGAATTCACTTCAATACAATTCAAGGATTTCTATAACAATAAAATTATTTAGCACTAGTTGACTACACCGTACAATCCACAACAAAATGCGGTGGTAGAAAGACAAGACAAAACAACTATCATGAAGATAAGCACAACAATATTCAAAGGCATGAGGACAATCAAAATAGGAAGTTGACATGAATGTTGATTATGATGCCTTGATGAAGAATCATCTTTGGAAGTTGGTTGAGTTGCCTCCTGATAAACAACCCACTAGATTCAAATGGGTCTAAATGGTCAAATGTAAACTTGATGGTACTTTGGATAAGTAAAAGGCTCATCTTGGTGCAAAAGGATATTCACAATAGAAGGGGATAGACTATGAGGAGACCTTTGCTCCTACAACAAAGATGGTGATTTGGTTGCTTCTCTCCATAGCAATTCAATTTGGTTGGAAGATATATCAAATGGACGTCAAGAGCGCCTTCTCAAATGGAGATTTGGATGAA
Organism: Sequoia sempervirens; assembly: GCA_007258455.2. NCBI lineage: Eukaryota > Viridiplantae > Streptophyta > Pinopsida > Cupressales > Cupressaceae > Sequoia > Sequoia sempervirens. Next base: position 89,319 of record VDFB02152740.1, read on the forward strand.
CAAGTTAAAATGGTGAAGGCTACAGGTTTCTAGGTACTTGGTTGTGATCATCTAGTTTGCAAATTGATTACGTGTTTGTACAAGCTTAAGTAGGTTTTGTCATCTGTTGATATAATAACTAAACCTCTTTGTCAAGTTTTGGGACAAACTTAGAGTTGTTTTCCACTTAGTCATTAGAGAGGGTTATTAAATAATAAATATATGTTCATATAAACATAATAATGGTTGTCTATATTAACATATTAACCAAATATTCCCATGCACATTCTCATTATAACTTTACATTGTAACTGATTTATAACCCCCAATTTGAAATAATAAATAAAATCAGGCCTACACACATTGTGTAGTACCTCATTGCTCTCTAAGTGCATCATTGACCTCTCAATCTCATTTCTTCATTGTTGATCCTTAATGAAAATCTTCTGCATGTCTCTTATAGAACCTGCATGACAGTGGTAGACAATTAAAATACCATCTCAACAACTTCTACGCACATACCAACTGCCATTAATTAAGAGACTCATCCTACTAAATTGTTCTTATTTAGCTAATTATTGTTGTGAACATTATCAATATATATAAGCCTCTCTATTAACAGTGGTGTTGTATAAAATGATTGTGTATGTTTATCTAGTTAGCAGGTGATCCTGGAGGCTTGAGTCCTTGAGTGACTCTAACAATTGTTGTGATTTGTGAACATTATCAATATATATAAGCTTCTCTATTAACAGTGGTGTTATATAAAATGATTGTGTATGTTTATCTAGTTGGCATTACAAAAATTCCCGTCTGAAGTACTAAAATCAAAAATAGATAAGACCGAAGTTACGGATCTTGTTTCAAGTTTGGGTCTGCAGGTTCAATTCACAGTTTTAGTCAAGAAAAATTTGGGGTTGGGTTCTTTTTGAGTTTGTCCATACAAAAATATATAAAAAATTTATATCCAAATTCCCATTATATCCTCAAAGCATCTATATTTTATTTTTTAAATGGTAAACCATAAAAGACTTTCTTCAATAAATAAATAATTAACTAATAAGGAAAGCCTTATCATTAATTAAATAATAGCCATGGAAAATAAACACTTCACAATTTAACAATAGAATCCTTTATCAATTTAATTTTTCAAACCTTAATAATTAATTTTATTATCAATTGAAATGGGCTTTTTAATTCTTTTGTTCACTTTTACTGGTCTGTTGTTAGCTTATTTAATAATTTGTAATCACATGAATTGTTATTCTTAGTCTTCTAGTCTACTACTCACTTTTATTGGGCCTCAAATTAAAAGTAGCCTTCGAGAGCATCCGCAGAACCATGTTCATGGTGCCCAGATTTATGTGTTTACATAGTATGTCTTCCACAACAATAAGAGTTGTTCATGGAACAGAATCCAACTTCTTCATTTCCTCGATGCTTCATTATAGTATTCCAAAACTAGTTTTTCAAGAGCATCCTTAGAGCCATGTTCATGGTGCCTAGAGTTGTGTTTACAGAGTATGTCTTCCACAACAATAAGAGGTGTTCATGGAACAGAATCTAGGTTCTTCATTCCCTTAGTGGTTTATTATAGTATTCCACTAGCCATGGCCTTGAAGAAGCAAAAGAAGCCTAGAACAAAATTGTGTGATTCTCCCCTATTCAAAGACCTCTTCTCCTCCACACAAAAGGTTTCCTTTTAATTTTTAAACATGATTTGTAAAGGATTTGGGCAAGGATTCTAATGTCCCCAATTTTTATGTGTCAGCATAAAAACTAAATAATTAATTTAAGTTGTTGAAAAGGGTACAATTAAAAAGGACAACTTAAAATAATGGTGCAAAAGTAACTTAAGTTAGAAAAGTCAAATAAAATTAAATAAGTTACTTTTGAATTTCAAAAAGAAATAAATTAAAAGTGGGAAAAGGATAAGTCAAGAAGACAAAAGGAGTTACGAAGTGGAAGGAATTAAAGTTTTCAGGAGGCTTATTGCAGGTATGCTGGATTTGGTTTTTGGAGGTCTGGTTTTGCTGGTTGAACGGAGTTCACCAACAAGCTTTGTGACGACGAAAACCTTCACAAAGAACATCGGCTGCAGAAGTGGAACACCTTTCCTGGTTGATAGCGGGTAGTTTAACACAGAAGCTACGCAGGATATTAATTGTTTTTGGTTTTCTGAATTTAATCGAAGGTTTAGTTTGGGAGAATTAAATTGTGGATTTTAGCTCTTCACGCAGGAATTAATTTGTCTCTAGTTTGGAAGTTGTATTTTGAATGAGAAATGGAGTTGCTATTTTATAAAATATAATTGTTATTCATCTGTGTTCAGAATTTCTCATAGCAAAACTTTATTCTTATTGAATTGCATTATATATGGTGAGGATTCATAATAGCCAGCGTGGAGCTCTTTGAGGGTGAAAGCCATTCTTTATTGTGAGCAAAGTAATTCAAATTATTTGGGATTCTTTAAATCTATAGTTCAGAACCTACCTAAAAGTCACGATGAGAGGAATAAGTGTCGTGGACTCTCATAATTCCGTGTCTTCAAAAAAGATTGAAATTTGAGGAGGCGTCTGGAAAAATTATATCTAAGTTTAACTTTGAGTCGCAACCCAGCTTCGAAAGAGATTCTATGCTTAATAATTTTGGGATTCACAGCTTTTCACAAAGGATAGGGAAAGCATAAGAAGTCTGCTTCTATTTCTTTATGTTGGGCGATCATTTAAATTGGTTTTGAAGAGTCGTGAAGACTAAGGAATTCGTGCCAGGCTCATTAATATTCAAAACTGTCAAAATAAAGAGTCGTGAAGAATAAAAAGTTTTGAAAGAAGCCGTTTGAATTGAATGGAGTCCTAGGAGGTGCAATAAGGAAAAGAGTCGATTAAAATTCTATGGTGTTAATCTAATACATGACTCTAATATTCTAACCATTGTTGAAGGAAGTCGTATGGTTCTAAACTTTGTGATAGGAGGGAGATGTCGAGAGCTTCTGGAAATTGCTAGGAATCCTATTAATTTAATATCTGAGTCAAGCCAAAGAAGCTCGGAAATCACATTTGAGAATGTGGTTGTGATATAATTGAAGTTGTTAGAACTTTAAATGGAGTGGAGTTGTATAGTCGTCAAAGTAAGATAAAACGGCTTTGTATAATCGTTTAAGATGATTGTTGTACCCAAAATAATTTTTTTGCTTCAATAAGGCATTTTGATTAAAATGGTCTAAATCTTGTAAAATTGTCGTCAAAAGTCAGTTTTAGGTCAAACGAAGCATGGGCTTTTTGTGAGTTTACTGTCCAGAATGTTAGTTTTAGGATCAGATTTGCAATAAGCAGAAATACAACAACACATGAACAATAAACACAACACTTTTACCCTGGGAGAACCCTCCTACTCGAGTGAGAAAAACCTAGCAAAATATATATCTCTTATATATAGATATCAGATGAACAAGAGCAGAAATCTGCTTTACAAGTTTGGCCTTACTCAAAGCTGAATTATTACAATAAATAATAGCATCACTCCTTGATGCTAAGTACAAATAAATATGCTTCCCCTTGAAGTCTGATCTGCTGCAAATGGAATGGCAAACTTCTGCTGGAGGTGAAAAAGAAGTGATTGAATTGATTGAAGATAAAATGAAATGATCATCACCTTCTATATATACAATGTAAGGTGCCTCTTCACAAGCAAGGCGACTCTTCACAAGGGTCGGCCTCATTCAAGAACCAAGACGACTTTTCATCTTGGGTCAGCTTTATAAATTTAAAATAATATTTATATATAGCAAGTCCGACTTGCCTTGGAATTATTTATTTATCATATATTGCAAATTTATAGGAGAAAGAAATCTCCCGCCGCTACTTACATCAACACTCCCTCTTAGCTAGGGAGATATCTTTCTAGATATCCATGTCACGGAATCTCTCAACATGACACCCACAATGGCTACACCCATTTGTGGAAAAGAGTTCATCACAGAGTCACTCAACGTGATATTGTCATGGAGTCACTCAACATGACGTCCACCATGGCTACTCCCATGTGTGGAAAGGAACATGTGCACAAGTGCCCATCACGGAGTCACTCAACGTGATGTCGTCATGGAGTCTCTCAACATGACGCCCACCATGGCTACTCCCATGTGTGGAAAAAACACAAGTACAAAGGAATCATCACAGAGTCTCTCAACGTGATGTCGTCATGGAGTCTCTCAACATGACGTCTCATCTCAGTCTCAAAGATGAACAAGGGCTTGCACCTCATATTTCTCCATCTCAAAGAAATATACACTACAAGGGCTTTCACCTCATACTTCTCCGTCACAGAGAAATATACACTAACAAGGGCTTTCACCTCATACTTCTCCGTCATAGAGAAATATAAACTAACAAGGGCTTTCACCTCATACTTCTTTGTCACAAAGAAATATACACTAACAATGGCTTTCACCTCATACTTCTCCGTCACAGAGAAATATACACTAACAAGGGCTTTCACCTCATACTTCTCCATCACAGAGAAATATACATTACAACAGATCTTCATGATGACGTGACTCCCTCTGAAGCTCCAAGTACTTGCATCAACCTCCTGACCTCCTCGTCCAAGGTTGCCTCTGTTGGTTTGTCAGACTCCCTCTAGATGTTATTTCCTCCTCTTCGAGAGATGTCTCCAATTATGTGCCATCAACTCAGTCCCATTGCAGCAAGTTGTGTCTCCATTCTTTAGCCTGTGTGACTTCCTCACAGGATGCATCAAACTCTTCCTCCCTTGAATCCAATCTCTCATCATCCTTATGCTCCTCGATCCATCCTGAAAGCATTTTAGAGAGTTTAATAATAGTTCATAGAACTAAACTATCTCGAAGAGAAATACCAATGCTAGAATCATACATAATTCACTATTCCAATGTTATTGCATGAATTAATAACTACATAAAATTCATTCAAGGCACAATCATAAAATACTTATCTCTTTATGTTGGTACACTAATGAGCTAGACCTGTAGCTGTGTCTCATCTTTGCCACCTTCACTCGATCTCGGCCTCATGGAAAGTGGGAAAAAATGAATCGACCGTTTATCAAAGATTGAAGACTCCGTTAAATCTTGAGATCACATTATGAATCAACGCACCCACACTCATGTGATGAAAGAGTTTCAGTAATCAAAAGAGTGAAAATAAATCATCACGACTTCCTTCCACACGGCCAAAGAGAATACGGCATAGGAGAAATGCCACGAAGTGTTAAGCCACCCTTAATCAATGAATCAACGAATACCACAGGAGTCGTCCCTCCATACATCACCATTGCAACCACATTGAACATTTATTTGTGTATCAAACAAGCATGTGCCTTCAATCATTACTTCCTGACTGAATTTCTCTTTAACCAAATCTGATCGGATCTTTTCATAGACCCGCTCTGATACCATGTTAGTTTTAGGATCAGATTTGCAATAAGCAGAAATACAACAACACATGAACAATAAACACAACACTTTTACCCTGGGAAAACCCTCCTACTCGAGGGAGAAAAACCTAGCAAAATATATATCTCTTATATATAGATATCAGATGAACAAGAGCAGAAATCTGTTTTACAAGTCTGGCCTTACTCAAGGCTGAATTATTACAATGAATAATAGCATCAAGGAGTGATGCTAAGTACAAATAAATATGCTTCCCCTTGAAGTTTGATCTGTTGCAAATGGAATGGCGAACTTTTGTTGGAGGTGAGAAAGAATTGATTGAATTGATTGATGATAAAATGAAATGATCATCACCTTCTATATATACAATGTAAGGTGCCTCTTCACAAGCAAGGCGACTCTTCACAAGGGTCGGCCTCATTCAAGAACCAAGGCGACTTTTCATCTTGGGTCGGCCTTATAAATTTAAAATAATATTTATATATAGCAAGTCCGACTTGCCTTGGAATTATTTATTTATCATATATTGCAAATTTATAGGAGAAAGAAATCTCCTGCCACTACCTACATCAACATAGAAGATACTAGAAATTTTTGAAAATTAGGGTTTTTGGACCTAGGGTTTTAGGAAAAACCCTAAAAAATAGGATCTTTCCAGAATTGGTTTAAAATAATTTTGATTGGCTTATTTCACCTCACGATCACATTGGTGAAGTCAAAATCAAGAAAAAGTTAGTTTAGCTCTAGTGGGTCTACTTCACTTTTTCAAGAAAAAAGTTTGTACTTATGAGGACGTCAATGGCAGATAGCCAATACCAGGTGTCGAAATCTAAGCCTCAAACTCGTCACAGAAGATTCTATGGCGAGAGATGCTCGAAAAGATGCTTTGCAACGGAGGGGATTTTCAAATGGTGAAAAACGAAAAATATTCTAACTCTGGAAACACTGCGCCTTGCTACGAGGGAGGTGCCTGTGCAGTCAACACCCAAGTCAACGACACAGTGTCCATACATGTAAAAATGGTGAATGCAGTCACAATGGTGAACATGCTCACGTTAGCAGCAACAATGCTTTAACATAGTCAACTTAGCCCAACCACACGGTGTTTGCACAGTGAGAAGAGGCGAAAATCATCAAAAAAATGATCAAGTTTGGAGCCAAATGCGCCCCTTCAGGCCAGGGGCGCCCTTGAATTTGAGAGGTCAAATGTAGTGGTTAAGGTTTGCAAAACTAGTCATCTTCTTCGGATTTCTGCCAACTTTCCAGCGAATCTAAAAGATTTGTCTAACACCGGCAAACGACTGCAAAGGCAGAAGATGCTGAAGGCAACAAACATCAAAGACGGCAGTCAATTTACGGAAATTACACCCCTGTAGCCCAGGGGCACCCAAGAATAAAGCCTATTATATGTCAATTTTTCCAGTAACCATCTCCAAATGATCTTCCCAGCTTTGCGATGAATCCAATCGCCAGCTTAGAAGATTATCAAACTGTTGGCGTAACAACTAACACCTCTGGAGTACAAGTTGTTATGAACAGCCTATGCACACTACGCAATGAGTGCTCTTCGAATTATTGAGGGGAAGCTCCCTCGATGTTCTTTGACAAATATGCTTTGTAAAGAAAAATAAGCTAAAACTACTTCCTGTCTTTTTGTTTCAGCTGCTAGAGGCACAAGACTTTCTTGAAAGAACTTTTACGTTGCAGCTGAGTTTTCTCTGGTTTTGCAAATCAACTAAACTACAACTTATATCTATCCAATCTCCTCAGGAAAACAGAGCAAGAGGAAACGGAGCAAGGTTTGACTATCTGACGATAAGTGGGTTTAGACTCTCTACTTGAGGGCAAGGTGGCACAACTATCATCTCAATCTAAACCAACTTATTGGGCACAACAGATTTAAGAATTCACTAAGACGATCTTATGGAACCCTGTGTGGCATAACACTCGACCGAAACAGCAAAGTCTTCACGAAACAGCCTTTATCTTTATAATCTCACGAAACCCTATGTGGCATAACCTTTGATTATATCGATAAAGATTCACAAAACAGATTTATCGCTGCAACTTCTCGAAACCCTGTGTGGCATAACGATCGATCACAATGATAAATAAACACAAAACAGCCTTATCACCTCAATCTCTTGGAACCCTATGTGGCATAGCAATTGACTTCAATGATAAAGATGCTTAAACAGATATACCTAAACTATGGAAGAATTCAACATCACAATCTTTTGGAACCCTATGTGGCATAACAATCAATTGCAATAGTGAAGACACATGAACAAATATGAAAAAGAGCAATATTGAGGGCAAGGTAGGCACAGCATATATTCCTCTCTCAAGCAAAAGTTATTTACAAATGAGCGTAAGCTCTTATTTATATACATCAAGGTGTAGGGAACCCTAAAATCACCTTGTGTTATCTATAGTTCCTGCAATGGATGCAAGCAATGCGCCCAACCCTAATTAAGCAAACTATACAGTTAACTGGGCAACTACCCTCAGTTTAACTGAAACATCTAATCTAAAAATGGACAATTGTGCGAGCATGCACGTCCTTATTAAAACAAGTTAACTGGAAGACTATCATCAGTTAACGAAAACCCTAAATACAACTCCAAGTGAACAAGGCGATTCTCAGAATAGGTATGCATGTGATGACAACCCCGAGTTAACTGAAAAGGGTAACATCCAGTTCAACTCGTGTGTGTGAAGTCTATTCTGAGAAGTGGGAACTGAAGTTCATTGTGTGTGATCTCGAGCAATCAACCCCTCAATGAGATTGTTGACTGTATCACCGTTTGGAGCGATGAGACTCTGACGAAGAATGCTATGTCGATGCAGCATGTCCTCACCAGCTGTGATCTGAGACTGAAGTTCCCTTCTGCTCCTCGTTGCTTCATCAAAAAGTGCTGACATGACTGTAAGCTGAGTAACCTTACAGCCAACTGTCTCCCCACTGAAAATGATATGAATGAGTGCCTGGAGTTCTGACTGAACATCTGTAAGCTCCACGTAGGCACCACCCTCAATCTGATAACGGCACGGTAAGCGAGATACAAGAGTCCTCACAAACCGGAGTGCACTAGTGACGTGCTCTCTACTCTCGGCCAACTCTGATGCTAAACTGTCTTCTATCTTTGCTCTGAAAACCAACTGTGTCTTCCAAGAGTAGATAGCCTCTCATCCTCTTGCATCGGGTAGGCTGTGTCATAAACAAGCTTCGGGTGAGCAATCAAATTTCATCCACTGGGTTTGTTAATAATATATCAGTTCCTCATCCACGAAGAGAGCGAATCTGAGACTCTAGTGCATTGTCACCTTAAGCGATATAACTCTTGTGAGCATGTAGATGCGACCTCTAGCGAAATCTTCCTCCCATTCCTCCAAGCGCTTGCCATATGCAACTAAATGATTGAGCTGACTTTGCTCTGCTGGTGGCTCAAGCATCGGTGGGAGTGTGTTAATGGCTTCTGGTCTGTGCACAAGGCTAGAAATGTACTGACGAAGCTGTCTGATTTCAGCCTTGAGGGCTGCTTTATCCTCTCCGTCCTTTAGTATTCTGTCCTTGGCACTATCTGTAGCAACTTGAAGAAGATCAACCTGAGTCTGGCGTGTGCTGCGACCAAGGTTGACTGTGCTAACTTCAAAATCCTGAGACTCTAAATCAGCCAAGCTCTTCCCCTGCGGAGGTACAGCAGTCTCGATAACAACCTCCATATCAGTGTTTCTCTCTACGTGAACCATGTTCTTAACTCTCTTATCTGGCACATCTTGATAAATGTCATCGAAATCGGAATGATTGAGAACATAAGATGGCTGCCTCCTCTTCCTTCCTAGCTGAGTCTCGATCCAAGATGAATCTCTGCTAATGATACTAGAAGGGTCTGCACTAACGACAGGAGGTACTGATGAGAGTGAGTGTGTAGAAGACCCACTGCGAGGTGGAGAATCCAAGTCCAATTCAATGTGAATTGGGACCGGTGACGGCTCTGAAACTGATGTAGGAGCTTGAGGCTGAACCTCAGGTACTGGCGGACTCTGAGCTGATCTCTGAACTGGCTCTGTGATAAGCGGCTGTCTGTCAGGCTCTAAATGTGAAACAGTGGCAAGCGCCTTGCCCTTTGAATTATTTGGCGCTTGTACTTTCTTAGGAGGGTTACTCCTCTTCTTCTTGTTAGGTTTTGACGAAGAAGGTAGCGTAGGATTCACCACTACTGGCGGCTCTGCTCTAGGCATGCTTACTCTTCTTGTCTTCTTGCTGTCGAGGTAAAGTATACTGTTCTGGATGACTCTACTAGACCTCTCCTTGACCGTTTGCATATTCTTTGGTGTACCAATCAACTACTGGCAACGGTTGTGTGTCGACCTGTTCTCTGAAAAACTGAGGAAGAACCTCTCCCTCATCATCTGATAAACCTCCCACATCCTCTGACAAGAAAACAGAAATCTGTGAGAGAGAGAAGCGGCCGTAACTGCGTCTGCGAACCTCGAAGTCATCTGAGCAATTTGCCCAGTAATCCTCCATAGAAGGCTCGTGATAGGTGCCTCCAGCGAGGCGAGCTGTATAATGACCTGAAAGGTCATAGGCACGTGCTTCGACAAGGTACTTGAGATGATATTTCTCAAGTTCCTGTCCTGCGATCTTGGCATCAATTGCCGACTTGCACCAATACATTCCAAACTGAAAAGGAAAGTTGAGTGATGGTCTGTGCCTGCGGCGTAGAAGACGATGAACATCATGCATCTGCCTAAGGAATTCCTGAAAGATTGTTTTATCCGAAGGATAACGTGGAAGCATAGCTGGATTTCCTGTGAAGCCATATACTCGGATGTAGGTGTATGTTGGGAGCTGTATAAACCAATCTGCCCATCCATCCATCGCTGCCTAGCTGAGATCTGAACATGCGACTCCGGTCCAAATTCCTCAGCATGTAAGTCAAGAAAGCCTCGTGAACAAGCGAATGGCGATTCGACTCTGGTGAACTCAAGCTGATCATGAATGGCGATAAACCGATGGTGAGGATGCCTGATTATTGTTAAGTCCTCGGGCCCGGCCTGATGGCGATCAAATTACCACGAGATATGAACACATGTGAAACTCATGAGCAACTAAAGCCGTGTCTGTGTGGAGAATATAGCCGATGAAGGATGCCAGATCATAATGCTCACATGAGAAATGATCACGACCAATAATGTAATACATCCAAGGCTGAAAAACATTCGCATGTGCTTGACCTGAGACACGATTCAGAAGTGTGATTAGAATCGCGTACTCATCCTTGTATTCACCACGACCCACATTGTTTGGCAATTTGTTCTTTGCTTGTTTTAACCATCTTTCTGCCATCTTCTTTTGACATTTGTCCATATCAGC
>VDFB02152742.1:0-25301 GCA_007258455.2 Sequoia sempervirens
TACATGCACATATATGTGTATGTGCGTATGCATGTAGATCTGTATTATTTTTGTGTAGCGACAAAGGAATAATATTCTACATTAAATAGCAAATTCTACATTATTAAATTGTGTAGCGACAAAGGAATAATAACATTAAATTGGAAAAGTGCCATTAGAGAGAAACAATCATTAGAACTATTACTTAAGTAGAGGAGACAAGCAGTTGAAAGGAAAAAGTGGATGTCTATCTTGGCAATAGGGAGAATTTCTTTGGTTTTGGGTAATGAAGGGAAGGAGCCCTAATTCATATCTATTCACTATAGTATCCAGGATTACCACTTCCTATGATTTGATTGTCCATTGAAATGGTTCATTACCCATAAAGACACCTATAAGCTATAGTTGTTGAAAGTGTGGCTGATCATGTGAGTGGAGAGATTCAACTCTCTATAATTCTCACCAGTTGCTCATCTTTAGCCATGGGTTTAAGGGATATCTCCCCATATGAATTGACCAGTGTAAAACAACTAGCATATCATTAGGATAATTCTTCGACAAAGATAAGTATATAGGGCCACCATAGGTATGGGTCTACGAATGACCCTAGCCATAGTAGCTTAGCACTTTAAAGTGTAAACATCTAAGTGTGGTGATGATTTTCATCTCCATTGTGAAAGAACTAAGGAAATAAACACTTCTAAGTTAGGTTGAAGATCCTTGATTAGTTAAGTTGGTAGTTGTGAATTGTTTAAAAAAAACGAAATGCCCAAGGGGCTGATTTAATAGTGTGAACATGGGTGTCATAAATCCTAGTGAGATATTGTAATACTATTATACATTTGTTGATTGAGTAGAAGGTTACTCTTCTTAGAGTTTGATTCCTATTATAGGATTTCTCTAGATGCATCTTGTGTTGCAAATGTGCATTTCTAGATAACTATTTATTTTTCATATTTGAATAGTGTTCATGTAAATATCTACATGTAAGCATATGTTATTTCTTTTATGTTCATTTGTGATAAATAGTAGAGTACTACTTAATTATATTTAATTATTATTGGGGTCATCAAAGATAGTATATATGGAAGATTAAAAGGCATGACATTTTTAGGATCTTGCCAACTTTTTCAAAATTAGAATCTAGAGTAATAGACATTTTTTTTTTAAATTATTAGTGACCGAAATAGACAGCATAGAAGCATTTGACAACAAATCTCTTGAATTTTGTGCATCTAAGAAAATTATTGAGCAATTCTACAAAATCTGTATTGACGGTCAGCTAGTGTTTATGTTCTGTGTATTAGCTTTATTTATAATTAAATTATTATTATCATGATCTGGGTGGTTTGTGGCTTATAAATTCACATAATGGTAGCCAGTAAATGATTCCCAGGTCTGTATATGTAAATTTAACTTCATCTGGTAATATGAAAATGGCTCTTATGGTGTTTCTTTCAACTCAACTTCATCTGGTAATATGAAAATGGCTCTTATGGTGTTTCTTTCAACTCAGTCTCACGTTTATTTCAACTCAGTGTTTCTTTCAACTCAGAAAAATCTCACGTTTATTTCTAAGCTTAGAACAAGAAGGATCAAACTTGTTAGGTGAAATTATTTGGAATAAATTAAACGATATTTTGTCTTCAATAATGTTTCAGACATATTTCACTCACTGCAAAAATCACCACATACTTAAAATCACGGAAATTCCAGGGCTTAAAATTGCCTAAAACTTGCAGTTTTTCCATGAAATTGCTAAAAAACTCAACGCAGAAGGATATAAATAGGGTTTCCAGGTGATGCAATAGGGTTTCCAAGCAGCGTGATAGGGTTTCCAGGCAACGCAACAAGCTCTAAATCAGGAAAGTTTGCAGCCATAGTTAATTTAATAGAACACAACATTCTCCAAGTAACACTGTGAAGTAGAAAGGGCCATGACCCTTTTCGTAGACTAAATTTTGCTATTTTCTGAAATTTCATTTTATAGTTTTTTTTCCCAACACCCAAACAACCTCCTAAACCCACCAAACAATCTGAGCCTTGTACGTATGCTAAACAAAAAATAAAAAATCATTATGACAGATTCCTTGGTACCAGTATTCTCTATGAAGAAAGGGCAGAAATCTTATGACATTATAGGAGCTTTTTTGTGTATGTCGAGCCAAGTACCTGTAAAGATATTGAAGCTAATGCAATTTCAACACAAATACAATGGCCATGAATGATTCAACATTTTATAACAGTCTCAACCATCATGGCCATTGTATTTGTCTTACGCTATAGGAGGTTTAACATTCTATAGCTGTCTCAACAATCATGGCCATGACCTCATTCTTGCATTTCAACCAAACCCTAACAAACGATATATCACAAATTTCGCAAAATAAAGAGAAACGAGACGAGAAATCAAACACTGCAGTGAATGCCACGAATGGAACCTGTTAAAATGTCGTCGCTGTTCCTGGTGATCGGCCGACAACCTCTCGCCCTCAACACTTTCGCCCGAGTGTTGCAATAGTGGGCCTGGTTTTTTTTTTGAGATTTTATTTTATTTTTTTCGATAATAAACAACAAAGATAACGTTTCTTTTGAAACCGACTCGAACAGCTCTCTCTCTCAGGTGTAGGTGTGCTCTTTTAGGTCGACGCCGATGAAAGTTCGTGTTTCATGATCATGTTAATGCTACCTGCATCAGCAGGGATAACTTGAATAAATTCGGTGAGGCCATTTGTTGGCCAAATAATGTGTGACAAAGGTTTGTGCTTTTACCCTAGCAAAGAAGAAGCGGATATTGATCCACTACCATATTGGATCTCACATGATTCTCCTTCACAAACAACAAATGATATATATTAATTGTTTAGAAACTTCCTTAATATCCCCATGTAAGTGGACTAAACTAAGTGAGGTTGAGGGTTTGAAGTAGAGTACCATCTTCTTGGTATGTGCTTGACTTTGATCTTGACTTGTATCTTGAATGAAAATAGCAAGCTAGCTGCACTATAAAATCATTGTTAGAAAAATAACTGTAAAATCCTCTCTTTTTTTTAGATTGCAGGAATCGGGTAGCACGAACCCCTATAAATTGTAGTGCACCTGGTAAACTTTTTAACATGACCGGTGGTGCTGGTGCGACACACCCTCGGGTACCATGGGGGTGGGGGAGACTAGACCTTGTGACCAATCTCCTACAACAGGAAAGATTAAGCCAATCGAGCTAGGACCCCAACCCCCACAAAATCCTCTTTAATTAAAATAATCCTTCTAGATATTTCAAGACAAGATATTTTAGTTAATTTCTAAGAGATCTAATTTCACTATCCAAACAACCATCAATCTATTTATTGTATATAATTTCTCAGAATTCAGAATTTGAATGTAATGAAACTAACCATAATTACCAAAGATTTGACACCAAAATGTAGTACAAAATGAATTGTTTGACAACAAATGTGTTTTGATAAACTAGATATACCCTTTATATATTGATTTAAATAAAAATTAAAGATCAAACTAGAGATAGAAAGATAACATTCATTAATTCACTTCAACAAACAATTGAAACCAGAATTCAGCCACCAATTATAACTTCATTCTATTGATCTTCAAAAAGATTTTACAATACATTTCAAAATTTTGTCTTGACTGATATGTCAAAAAGTGTCTTGTCAATTACCCACTTTTAACATAAATCAAAAAGTATTAATTTTATCTTTGTTTACATAGGATTACATAAAAATTTAAAAGCAATGAAAGATGAAAAGTGAAGAGAATTAATCAGATGTTGAAGTCCACAACACTCACAAGATACAGAAGTCTGTTACTCATCGTAAGGCACTCACGATCATTTAGATCTGGCCAGGTCCTCTCTCCATGATAGTATCTACAAGGCTTAGTACTTCATTGCAAGGCCTATTTTTTTGGGCGAGCTAGATATGTCTACTCCAATTGGTACAATGTGTAATCATGAGGCCATTTGTACTCATGGATTTTTTGTGTGTTGGCCAAGTGACTCTTCCATTGGCTATCTAATAACCCTTTGGTATTCATGATGAATTTTGAGTACCCAACATCCAGTGCAATTATTCCATCCAAGGTCAAATTGAGGTGATGAATTATATTTATGTCACCATATTTATGTATATTAGTGAGGCAGTTGGGAACAATTTTTCTAAACTCATCTGTCCAATCCTTGGAGAATTTAGCTTGATCATCATCCCTTAGTATCTTAGGCATGAACCATTGCTTTAGCATGTGAAATGAATCCATTCCTTCCTTGATCATTTGGTCTTCTATAGACATGTATTGAAATTCATCTGTAACCATTCAGACCATTGGATTAGTAGGCTTTAAAGTTGCGGGGACCTCAACACTCCTTTGTAAAATTCTATACAAAGTCGTTAAGGTGTGATGTACAGGTTGTCATTTCTTGAATAAGGGGTCCAATATAGGTGCATGGGATTTTATCTGATCAATTGCTTGTGAAAAGGAGACATAACACTCATACACATTTTCCAAATTTTCCACAATTAGTTTAACCCTATGCTCCAAGATTTGTTCCAATACCCTAAGGGTTTCTCTCTTTGCTCTTTCCTTTATTTCTTCAATACTCTTTTCAACTTCTCAATTTCTCGTTTTAGCACATTAACTTGTTCAACAGTGATTGTACCTGTATTAGTTTGGATGGTAGGGGGCTAGTATACTATTAACTCTGTGCTTTAGGAAGGACCTGCTCCCTTCAACTGCTATTTCAATTTTACATTTTCTATGAATAATCTATTCACTTCATCATTTAGATTAGTTTGTGCTTTCTCATATTCTGCCAATCTAAGCTCCATAGCTTTAACCACATCCCTAGTAAACATTGTTGAGTGCATTGTCATAGTAGCTCCCTCCAATTCTGATGTGTCTTGAAGTTTCTTTACCATGGAAGAACCTCTCATTTCTTTTACAACATCAAGCAATCTTGGTTTTTTTGACCTTTTTTGCTTTGTCCAAAAGGCTATGGTTTCAAGTCTCGGATTGTAACCTATGCCAATCATTCCCTCATTTGAATTGAATTTAAAAACCAACATGGGATCTTCTTGGCTTCTTACTTGATCTTGTAAGAATATTATTTTTAACTCCATCCCAGGAATAATTAGTATATTGCTTTCTAAGACCAATTTTCTTGCTTCTTGGGGGCTAACAGTAATTTCATTAATCCCAAGTTCTTCAAGGGTCTGGGAAACAATCTGGTCATGTTGTGAATCCTCAGTGCCCATATTATTAATTTGGAGTCTCTCCTCAAATTCTTTAATTTTCATCTTAAACCAAAAATCCTTAAACTCAGGAGTTTGAATAAATTCATCATCTTCAATAAATCTAAGGGAAGCAATCACCCTTTCATTGTCATGCACTTATTGATCATTATGCCCATGTACATCCACTCTTTCTTCTAGTTTGTGAGAATTAGTTAGAAGCTTAGGAGGTGGTTGATCAACTTCATCATCTTTAAAATTCAAAAGTACATCAACTACCTCATGAGTATCCCCTACTCCACTTATTTCATATGCCACTAAGGGGAGCACTCCATGTGTTTTTTGCCTTTTAGGACTTGGTTGCTTAGGGGATGATTTTGATTGTATTGTGGCAGTGTTTGGTAGGGGATTTGTGATTACAATACCACTTGGTTTGATGGGAAGCTTGGAGGGTTTCGAAGACTGAATTTTAGGTTTCACTAACTCATTTGACTGCAAAATCCGACAAAATTGTTTGACGAAATATGTATAATTTGATGTATCGTCAGGTGCTTGTAAAATTTGATGTGTAATTTTCATTTTTTTGAAAGTTTATCCCCAATGTTCGTCGAAATTTTGACGAACCTGGGTTTTGTCGAAATGTCGACTATTAGTTTCGTCAAAAATTTGACAAACATGAAAAATAGAAAAAAATCAAATTGTGGCCGACATAAAGAAAAGTGAGTTCGTGCTTGATTTATTGCGACAATGTTTTGCTCTACTTGAGATAGTTTGTGGAGAACTAAGGACAATTTTCTTGGGAAAAATAAAAAAAAATTCAAGAAGATATCGCTAGGTTGAGGGTAGTCATTGTCTTTTTTGCAGAATTCAGTTGTGAAGTTAGATTTGTAGTTACAGGTTTGAAAATCATATTTTAAAGCAACATCTCATCAGATTTCATTTTTAGAGGTTTAGGGTTTTGAGAATTTCATGTCCAAATTTTGTTGTGTGGAATCACCATAAGATTACAACCAAGGAACAAATTCTTGTGACTGTAATTATGTGATCCATAACTCTATTGGTCATGTGGCACAATTGTGCTATAACAAATACATGATGCATTCATGTGTGACCCAAGTTTAATGTGGCTATGTTGTGATAGAAATGGAGGCACTCATATAATGTAGTTAATTTAGGTTGTATAATGTAGGTGTCAATCATCATTGGGTGCATTCGGGTTGTCTCAAGTTTAACAGGTTATGATGTAATTATAGCATGATTGAAGAGTGTTACCTCTTGCTGTAATAAAAGAGCCTATATCTGCGGTTGATATACTTGAGTGGTTTGTGTTTATCCAATTATGTAGTGCATTCAACTGTATGTTAATGGGCTATTCTATAGAGTGATCAAGATTTTCTAAACCTTATGAATGTTACTTAAAAGTGTATAGCTTAAACTACAAACCAAGTTTGTTACATACTTGAATGCAATCTTGGATTACTGCAAACTATAATAATGTAATATGCTAATAATGACGGAGAACTAAAGCAAGAACCATGATATATGGGATACATTTCCACGATCGAGGTTTGCATACCTTAATGATCAAACACAAGCTTCCCACACACTTTAGGATACAATCCAAGATCATACCACAACTTTGTCAAGACAACTAATTTTCTGACCCAAGATTTAAGGTTGTTTTTTAATACCAACAGAAGCATTGGTAAGAGCATGATTAGGGTACAAACCCTAGGCCTCTATAGAAACATAAACAATAACTATAGCGGATTAGTGAGGTTGCAATACCAGAAAGATTGAGACATTGTAGGTAATAACAAAATCTTCCAATCTAAAGATTGTAGCCAATAACAAGCACACACTAGCTTAATTTTAAATGCAATCCTGATGGAAAAGTGGTAGTCACTTGAGATGTGATAGTCAAAAGAGGTTGAGCAGTGACAGGATAATAAATCTCAAGCCTTGCATGGTAAAGTTGAGATTTTAAAGTCCCTTACCCTATGGCATTATGGGGTTTTCAAATGCTTTTGGTGGTGTTAGACAAGGAAAGGTAGAATCAAAGAGAATAATTGTGCAAAATGGAAATGGAATTAGTAATCATAGGTTCAATGTTTCTTCTTAGCCATTAATGTATAATGGAGGTATTGGTGGTTGTGTTTGAACAGGTCTTATGAACTCATCAAGATGGGAGAATAGTGAATAATACCTTGGACTATGAGTAGTGTCAATAAGGTTGAAGGATCTTAGGAACTACAATACCATGAAAAAATGAGTCCCCTGTAGTAAGTAGGCAGTTTATAGGGAATAGTTTGATTTTATAGAAGGATGCTCATGAAAGAAATCTTCAAGTGATAATGAGTGAGTTTTTTGATATTGTAGTTGAGGGTGCAATACCCAGTCTTAAAGGAAGTTAGTAAAAGCATTAAATGTGCAGAAAAATCAAATTGTACACAACAAACAATTCTAATGTTATCTTGCATAATACCTTGAGTTCGAAGACAAAAAATTTAATGTATCTTGATGAAAGTAGTGACCTTAATGGTCAATCACTGGTAACCATGATTTTAAAACATGCTATTGTGCTTATGGAGGCAACATTTTAAGCAAGGCAGTGAGTGGTGGTTTGGAACAATGGTAGGTATGAAAGACTTGCTTTATATGCATACTATGCAGTCTAGCTTAAAACACCGTTCTTAGAAGAGATTGAAGGTGGATTATGGAACTCAAAGTTTATACATGAAAAGGATTAAAAGCTTAGTGAGATCTGTTAAAAGCCACAGGTCACAAAGATATTAAAGATGTCACATTACCACAAAACCCTAGTTGGAGTAGTAGATACAATGCCAAAGAGGATAGTGTGGGAAAAACAGGAGATCTCCACATTATCTAATTATAGGAATGTACATTTATTTATTTATTTAATTAAAGAAATCATTCTAAACTCTATATAGGATACATTGATACTTCAAAAGCCTCTGAAGGAATTTGAGATTATGCAAATATATGTCAAGTAAATACCTAGATTACAAATAGTAGTAGGAACAATGTAAGTTGTTAGGCGAGTGGAAGCATGAGATAAGCAACAATGATCCTATGCCTCCTTTCATGCACATCTCCTCATGGATTCCTATTTGTCATTCTTCTGGGCTTACTTCTCCATTTTGTGGTCTGCTTGAAAATAATGTTTGATGAAGAGGGTTTTAGAGTATTTTTATTAAAATGAGACTCCATTACAGTTGTTTACACCTGAAAGTAAGATTTTGACAAAAGTTTTGGGGTATGTTTATTAAGGTTTTAGAGTATTTTGATTTGGGCTATATTCTTGTTCCTTAAATGATTTATTCAAATGGATTAGGAGCTAAATAAATGACTAACTATTTAGTCATTTTATTTTGTGATTAAATAATTTTAATCAACGACCAAACTAGTAATTTATTTACTCACATTTATAGTTGAGTTGCAAAAAATGAGGCAATTTAGTCATTTTAGTTGTTGTGACTAAAATTTTTAGTCACCTAGTCATTTATTTGTCAAATTCTACTAGTGTGTGCTTCCTTGTGCGATTAGGGCTCTCTCAATGTTGAGGGCCCTAAGGATAAGCTCATCATAAGAAGTGACACATTGCATCTTTAACTAAAAGGATAAATATTTATTGACATTAGCAATGATGATTCAGACTTGTTGCTCCTTAGGAATAGGTCACTTGCTCTTACTAGCTCGCTACCTCCATTGTTGTAGGAATTTTGTGATCAAGTTCAATATTCCAATTTTAGGAGTCTTAACGGTTGGAAATCATAGTAAAATCAGAATTTAATAAGTTTTGGAATAAACATTTTAAAAGTATTTTTGGGGTCATTAACTTTAGACTATCTTCTCTTTTATAGGGGTGGTTACATGCCAAAAATTTTTGGTGTAAAATATCAGAATTATTAGATTTTGTTACCTGTCTATGAATAAAAATTATTGGAGTGTGAGTTTGATATTTTTTGAAGATCTAAATAGTTAATCTTGGAAAAGAAAAATCATGTCAAATACTATTAGTCCAGAACAAAATGAAGAGACACTTGATAGATTGTGGGCTAGATTAAAAAGAAAGGGTGATGGGAAATGTTATTGTCCTTACAATAATTGCAAGGGCTTAAAGACGAGATGAATTATAATCACAATAGCTAAGAAACATTGTAGGAAACATGGTCACATTGAAGGGGGGGCATGATTATCATCCATTAGTAAGTTGTTCATTATATGTCATTTTATATTGATTGAATTTGTAAATGTTTTATATTGTTTTTAACATTATATATATATATATATATATATATATATAATCATTTGATCATGATCATGTTTTATTTGTGTCTATCATTATTATAAAGGTGGGGCACCCTAGGGCAGATGATATGGATTATCACGGCCTAGAGAACGTGGTTTTGCAAGTGGACGAACATGGAACTGTGAATATCGAAGATGAAGTTAATAATCCTATGGAAGAAGATGATCATCTTGGAAAACAAAGTTGAAGATAATTAGTCACATGATCCTTGACACAGTTAGTGGCATAGTTGATTATGATGATCCCAGGATGACTTTGATAAGTGTTTATAGTTTACTTGTACTTGAGAAGGCATACAAGCCCCTTTATGAAGGCTCCAAAACAACTCTTCTCTCTGCTGTATTGTTGCTATTGAACTTGAAGGTTATGAATGGTTTATCAAGCATAGCAATCTCACGGATGTTAAGGTATGTCATATATGTCATCTTTTTTCATCTATTTTAATTGTTGTTAGTTCATCACTAGTAAATAAAGGATGAAATATGTACCATTAATATTCTTTATATTAACAAATTATTTTTTGTTGTAGATTGATTGGTGAATTTTGTTACCACCATCAAATATTTTACCTCACTCATACCAAGATTTATCTAGCATTATGAAAGATATCAGAATGGAGTATCAAGCAATAGATGCATGTCCCAATGATCATATTATATCATAAACAACAAGAACTACAACATAATGTAAAATCATGTCAGTAGATGGAGTGAGATAAACTAACAAAAAGGTGTGTCTCCTAGGGTTCTTAGTTCTTCCCCATTATTCCATTATGCAATGATTGTTTTAGATTGTGAAAGCTTAGGGAAATTTATATGGATTACCATTTAATGTGGAATGGTGGAGATGCCATTCTTGAATTCCCTATGGATGGTTGCATTTCTGGGACATGAGGAAAAATGCCCACACACTTTAAAAAGAAAGAACCTGCATCTCAAACTTTCATTAGGGCTTGAGACGGTGTCAATCCCATTTGGAGAAGTTGAGATCTATTTCCCTCAGTGTGAAAGCTATTTTTGTTATCAAGCAATAACATTCACTCCATGGATGTGTCAATAAAGAGGAGCATAATGTTTTTCAATGATTGTTCTAGTATTTGTTTACATCAATTTTCTTTACTTACGTAGTAGCATCTCATTTGTCTTATTTGTTGCATAATGACTTATATTTTTCATTCCAATAGTTATGTACATTAATTTATATATATTGCAGTAAAATGGTTATAATAATTATGTAATGTTTAAGTTCATTCAACTAGGTAAGTACCAAGTTAAAGATATGATTGTATATATCGAGCCTCTTATCGATGAGTTACTAAAGTTATGGAATGGCGTCACTATGTATGACGTCTCTAGACCAATAGAACAAAGATAATTTCAATTCCATGCAATGCTTGTATGGACAATTCATGATTCCCCAGGGATAACACATTTTTTTGGTATGTTATAACGTTCGACTGCACTTTAACAATATTTAATTTGATGAAGTAGATATCATGGGTATGTGCAGGATCATCATGGAAAAAACAGGCCCTTAAGTGCAAAAAAATTAGAAAAATCAAAGCTAGGCAACTTGATGTAAAAATTTGACTAGGTTATCTATATTATTTCAAAAATATGTAAGAATAGAATCTATAGAAAATTGAATGTAGTTTCTAAACTACTAGGTTTATTTAGAAAATTAAAAAATCTATTTGGTGAAAATTTGAAATTTCAATGCAGTAGTACTTAAATTTCAGGGAAAAATAAGTAGGTAATACATGCGACCACTAACCACAAAAAAATGATAATATTTTTATAATATTTTAGACATAAGTGGGTGTCATGTCACGGATGTGATGCATATTTTTTTTGTATTTTTTTCCAAGTAAAATAATAATTAATTATGAATTTTTATTACAACTTTTTAAAAATATATAAAAATGCGGTATGTCACGACCACCTTAACTTGGTCAAAATTCACTTAGAATTCAAATTTTCTTTTTTAATCCTATAATTCTCTTGAAGCATAGAATGTGTATGTTTTAGTTCAAAAAAATGTGATACTGAAAGCTATGGATTTTTCAATTAGCTTATCAATGCAGTGACTTAGTGGTAATTCAAATAGAAATGAATAATAATTATTTAATGAATTCAAAGTGAGAATAATTTATATTGGTGGAAAGAATCTGGTTTAAAACCCTTTTCATTTCATCAATTTTGGGTAAAAATTCAACCACATACCCTACAAATACCATCATATAATACATTTGGCCCATCATGATCTTGCACACACCCTCATGCATGTTTTTAAAATAATCTATTCATTATATATAATTATAAAAATTAACATATTTAATCCAATTATATATGATCTTGCAGGTCTTCAAACAAATGGAAAATTTGCATGTCCAATTTGTGGTCCAAAGATGAAATCTCGTCGTTCAACAAGTTTAGGAAGCAGGTGTTTGATGATTATAGGAACTTCCTCCATAGAAATAATAAGTATCGAACTACTGAAAAACATCTTTTCAATAGGAAATAGGAGACTACATCAAAACCACAAAGAATGACACCTCACCTATGAAAGTTGGAATATAATAGAATTAATCATAAAGGTTATACATCAGGTCAAATTGTTTATCTATCATAAATGATATGTTTTGAATTTATATTTGTATATTGTATTGTGTTTACTCATGTTGTAATTGAAAATGATTTTCGTTGTTAATTTGTTTAACTTATATTCTTCATGAAGGTCATCAAGGCATTAATGGTCGGCTTCCACAAGGACTGAAATGTTATCCCAGACAATTTAGTAGGTTGCCCTACTATGAGCAGCTAAAAATTGTGCATTTGTTTGATACAATGCATATCAGAAAGAATATAACATAAAAATTATGAAAAATATTGGATGGAAGCATGACAAAGAAAAATTTGTCAAAATTTGTAGTGAAATTCAGGAAGCCAATCATGCAATGAAAAATTTCATTCAATTAAATAGCGATGGAGACCAAATTAATATAAGTGCCCTTCCTTGGTTATTAACAGAGCAGCAAAGCAATGCTATAAAAGAAGTCATACGAAAAATTTGATTTCCCATAGGATTTGCTGCGAACATAAACAATATAATAACAAAGAAAGGTGAATTTGGGTCAGGGATGAAAATGCATGATTGGAATTGTAGACACATAAAAATGGTCTTGACTTGCAAACCATATTTTCTATGATGACCATGCTTCTCCCTCACATAATTCAATTATTTAATCACATCCTAATGTCATAATTATTCCTCCGTGATTATTTAAACAAATAAATTACATTTATTTATTTAAATACGTCACTAATTAGTTCTTATTCCCTCTAATAATTAAATAAATTTCTGATTACCAACATTACCATTTTTCTTTCCATTAAATAAACTTATTTATTTAGCCCACTTTCCATCCCACCAAAATAAATAATTAAAATAATTATAAATATCAAGTCTTTTGTCTCATTCCCATTTATGAATTAAACCATTATTTAATTCATAAGTCAACATTCTCCATAAATTAAATAATTTCTATTATTCCAACTACCTATTATTCTCCACCATTGATTTGATTATCTCCAATTAAATCCCAACCCTTCATTTCAAGGCTTTGCCCTAACTTTGACCTAATGTTGCCCTAACCCTAATCCTCCTTATGACATTGATTCTTGGCCTTTGATCTTAGGGCTTCACCAACTTTTAATCCTGGCCATCCATTCTCAATTTGGCATTCTTTAAAAGGCCTTCTCTCAAGTCATTTTACACACACAAGTTATTTTCAGTATGCTTGAGAGCTTTTTGAGTGCTTGAGCATACACATTACTTCAATATTTTGTTTGGCTTTGTCATAGGTTATAGTTGCACTTCAAATTTGAAGGCAATTATATCATTTTCAGCAAGATGGAGAAGGCCAATGGAGGTCAACCAATGGAGGCTTGAAGACTAGGTGACTTTGTTTCATACTTTCATGTTTCTTGCTTTTCATTGTTCTCCATTGTTATTAGGGATTTAATAGTTTTAGACTATTTTCTTTTAATTAGAAAACTTTTCCTAATTACATTTGGTGAACCTGACGTGAAGTGCATGTTATAGAAATATCTTTTCAAATTCTTTGTATGGTATTCCAATTTTTGTTCTATAATCTTCTTGTTATGCAATAAGGTTGTTTCCATAATATTCCTATTTACAAGTTTCTGTAGGCTGAATGGTTTTGTTTGATGCACATATTGTTTCGTAATGTTTTTGCTTGTATGGGAAGTTTAAGATTCAAAAAAATAAAAAATAAAAAAATAAAAAAAAGAGAGCATAAAGCATAAAATCCTTGTCTTAGAATGAGAAACTCAAATATATTTTAGATTAATCAAGCATAAAATAAAATATAGAACTTAAAAATTTGTCTTATATAAGCATAGATTAATAGTTTATTTGCAATATAAAGCGTGATCATTTTAAATGGAGCATATGCTAGTCCATCGTTGTTCATCTCTATTCGTGAGTACATTTCTTCATTGAATTTGTCATCTGCAGAAAGTGAATTTGATAAAATTAGTCTTCGTCAATACCTAAAGCAAAAAAAGAAGAAGGAGGAATAGCAATGTCTGGATAAATCAATCAACTTAATGGATGGTCTTGATATTGGTGTTCTTACCAGTAGCATATCTTTCATGTCCTTTTGACCATTCACCAATTCATATCGATTACCCGGGCCACATACCTATCTGACTGTAACCTGTTTGAATCAGTTTTCTGATTTTCTGTACAAAGCAACTGCTTTTACAAGATACCTGTTTCCTCTAGGAAGAAATCCATCACCCCTCCAAGCAGAGGACCATATCTCTTGGATCGCAACATCATTGACTTCCAACTGTGCCTTTCTGAACAGGGTCGAATGAAGGTACTCCCCTCTGAGGTCAACTAGATTGAGGCCCATCACTACAACTGAATTCATTTTTCACTGATACTGCTGGCCTATTTGCTGCTCTTAACGTTCTGTATCTTTTCTGTCCACTCTGGCTGCATTAAGCAAACTGCAAATGGCTGCAGCTTAGGCAAATCAGTCCAGGGCCAACAACATTCTAGGAAGATGGCATTTTTATAGGCTTTTTGGAAAAACTTCTTTAAGTGTGATTCCAAGGCTCTCTTGAAACAGGAGTCAACAAGCAACTTTATCTCCTTCACATCAATGCCATACATTTGATGACTTGCCGCGGCTGGGTACGCATGGAGTGCATTCATTTCAGTTGGTTGAACACAAGGAGTGCATTCATTCTATACCAAAAATTAGCTGACCACATTGAGTGCATTTATTAATCCTGATAAGATCTTGAGGCGTGTGATAGTTTTTCCTGATAAGATCTTGAAAATCTTTTATATCACTCTTTTGTGATTGCTTTTGTCACACAAAAGTCAAACAAAAAATTTAGTTGGGCACTCAAGCATCTCTTCAAATCTACTTTTCATTTATTTTGCAGCCGTTGTAGAAAGACTTTTTGAAGTTGCCGTTGTATTGGCCACGTTTCCATGACATGCCCTCAGAATCAGAATTTCTAGCAGAACCTTCTACATCAGGACGCAACATATCCAAAAGAAGGAGGAGCATGGCTTTCAAAGTTTGAGCCTCAACTAAAGGCTTCCCATCAGCGTCCACCTAAGGCGTCCCAAGAGTCCACTTGCAGCTCTATTTTCTTGTCACGACACAGGGAGTGATGTTTTTAGATTTTCATGTTACACTTTACTTTTTAGTTTTTAGTTTTAATTTAAGGTGGCTTTAATTTTTAATCTTAGTTTAATGTAACTTTAGTTTTTAGTTTTAATTTCATGAACTTTTAGTTTTTCGATTTTAGTTAGATTTTTAAATTTTCATTAGTTTTTTTAAAAGATTCTAGTTTAATTTAGATTTTTCAATTTTCTTTTGTCTTTTTTTTTAAGATTTTAGTTAGATTTTTTTTAGTTACACTTTGATCTAGAGTTTATTTTAATTAGATTTTAGATTAGATTTTAGTGCTTTTTTTAATTAGATATAAATTTTAATTAGTTTTAGATTTTTAATCAGTTTTTAATTAGATTTAATTTTTTAATAAGATTTTAATTAGCTTTAATTTTTAATTACATATATATATTATTTTATTAGATTTTAGGTTTTTAATTTAGATTTTCAATTAAATTTTAGATTTTGTAGAATTTAGATTAATTACCTTTTAAATTAATAGATTCTTAGTTTTAATTAGATTTTAATTTTAGAGTTATATTTTAATTTTGTCTAGCTTTAGATTTTTTATTTTTTTTTTAGACTTAGATTTTACTTTTTAGATTAATTTTGTCCCTTAACTTGTATTCGTTAGATTAAATGTTTGTTTTCTTCTTAGTTTAATTATTGATTCATAGCTAGTTTTTGACTTCTTTTATTACAGGTTCAACTGTCCACGATTCAAGCTTTGCAACGTCTGATTTCGCTTGCCAAAGATTGGAGACTCAAAACTACTAATTATGTTTTGCAGGGCCCGTGCTTCAATTTTATTTTATCTTGAGTGCCTTTTTCACATGAAATGATTAGTGGGCCTAAAAAGAACTTGTGTGCTTGAGTTGAAATTATAAGCTTGGATTAAAATACACAGTGTTTGATGTGTTTGCCTCACACTTCAATTTGGCTATTAAAATGAACAAATGCTTTCAACTTGTATAACCTTTGATTCAATAATAGGAGTATCCTCTCCCCTTGCGCACTTGTGCGATCCTGGGTGAAAAAGAAACTGTTATTGACTCTAGGAAATTGGGCCTTCCTTGGCGGGAAAAAGTACTCACCCCAAGGCGACGCAGACCAGCAACGAAGCTCTTTGGCTGAGCTACCCCCGACTGGTATACAAATGTGAATCCTAAGGGAAAGCCTAGGATTACGAGTGCAAATGTGTCATACGGACAGAGTAGTACTCCCATAAACCCTGTTGAGCGTAACCTCTTCAGGCTAGAGTGCCACCTAATCGGTGATTAATCTCTTGCCCCATGTATGGCCACTCGAACGGGGGTCCCGAACTAAATACTTTTGTGTAGTAGCCAAAAACCTTCTATCCGCTAGCGCAACAACGGTCGTTGTGAAGGCATCCACATCTTCACAGTCTTTAGTAGAGGTGATCAGCATGCCATGGGAGTTTTATGGGCGCTGGAAGCTTGGTTGGCCTGAGAAGAGAGTGCATTGTAAGGGGGAGCCCGTGCAGCCAAGCTTCTGGATTCACACGCTAAGGATATGTGGCTAGGGAAACCCAAGTGGAATCTAGCAGATAATGTCCTTGCCTAACCATAGGATTGTGCTTGTCTTCTTTGTGATTGATTACATATTCAAAACATCGTGTTTGCTAAGTGTTTTCTAGATTCTCAAACAGTATACACAACAATCCCAAATCTGGAAACAAAACAATCAACTTCAGACAATTCAAACTTTTCATCAAAACATCACAAAACTGAATTTGAGTCCAACAATTTTGCCTACTGTCAAACATCTTTTCTCAGAAACCATAATTGAAATTGCTCAAAATTTTCATCATTCAACCATTAGCTTGCATTTTTACCTTAGGTTCATCCTTGTTAATTTTAGTTGCATTCCCTAGGCTTCATAATCATCATTTCCTACATAGACTTGTCATTAGGTTTTCATCTTTGTAGACTTTGGATTAGGCCACCTCATCACACTTTGCAAAATCATTTCCTTCAAGAGTAGGTTATCTTGGGACTTAGTCAACAATCTCCTTTTCAGTCATTGTCCTTTTTGTGAGAATTTCCAACTCAACAGTCTAGTTTGGAAAACTCACTAGTCATTTTGACCTTGTCGCTTAGTCCTTTTAACAAGTCCTTTGATCACCAAAATTAAGACATAGATTAAGCTTAGAGTGGCTAGGCAAACCTTTCTCCACATTGCATTCATCTTAGTCCATACTTTGCATATTTTATGCCTAAAAATCCAAAAAAATCCAAAAATAGTGTTCACCCTAGTCCTCATTTTGCACCTTGACATTGCATTAGTCACCTTTTTAGTCAACATTATCGCCCTAGTCTTCAATTTGCACCTAGTCAATTCTATCACCGTGCATTAATCAACATTGTCATCCTAGCCATCATTGTCGCCTTGACATTTGGCATCTTTCTTTGGCAACTTTTTCACCTTGCATCAATCATTTCCTTAGGAAAACATCATAATCACCTTGCATTGTCATGCTTTATCACAAAAAAAACCAAAAATATAGAATAATTGTCATAATCATCATCCTCATTTGAGCAATTCTCTTTTATGGTTGAAACTAGGCTTCAAAGAAAGAAAAGACAAATGGCAAACTTTGGACAAGACTTCAACACCAACATCCACACCAACACTTATGACATGAACCAAGACATGAATTTTAATGATACATTCACCAACATGAACATACCATCTTCCATGAACCTGCCAACATCCTCTCAAAATCCATTCGAACCATTCATACAGAGAGACCACAAGGAACAAGTATTAACTGAGGATCTAGATGTTGCAGCCCAAAATCCTGACGTAGCTTCATTTGTAGAGGACTTGGTCTTGAACGATGCTGAGAGATACCTTGCTATGCTTTTAGACCAAGGGGTAAAACTACCAAGAGGCTTTGACATCAATGCCATAAGACCTTCATCTCCAGACAACACGACACAAAACTCGACACCTCAACAAAACATGAACAATACCTCCAACAATAGCACTGTTGTCACCACACAAATTGCTACAAGCACCATCAATGTTACATCTAGTGGCACCATAAGTCAAAACACCTCCAACTCAATCAATGCAACATCTATTGGAGGAACACCCACCATGTCACAAGCAATATCACAATCCATGCCTGCAATGTCAATAACATCTTCACAAATAGTTGGAACTACCCTTGGATCTACATCAATGGGGGCAAGTTCCTCAAACCCCATATTTGGAACTTCATCTATGACCATAGGGACATCATCATCAAATCCGTATGTGGGAACCTCATTCAACCCCTTTGGAGGAACTAAACGATGTATTCTTATTTGCGGTCCCCAACCAAACGTTAACACATCGTCACAAGTAAACATCAATGCCTCACAAGGACAAAATAACAACATCCCACATGGACAATTCTTCCAACATGGACAAGGCACTCAAATGACACAAAAATGAATACCTTTGGGCACCAGAATATTCAAGGTTACCAAATCCCCCAAATATCGACAAATATGGCTGGATCGCACATCCCCACATATTCATCACAAATTCACACGCAACAACACATTCCTCATCAAAATGGGAAATACCAACAATTGCCAAACCAAAACATATCATACATTCCACAACAACACATGTCACATTCAAACTCAAACATGCTATCACAATCAATGGGGACTCAAGGGATACCCATCACTCCCATGTGTGATGTGACCAATAATCCCATAATAGATGCCTTGACAGCCAGAGTGGCAGACCTCCAAAAATAGATGGAAAACATGCAAACATCCAACAAAATGCCACCAATGTCATATGACCTATGTCCATATCCTTTTGACACAAATTTATACATGCCACCATTTCCTCCTAGATATGTGGCCCCAAACTTCACCAAATACAAGGGAAAGACAAATCCTATTTAACAAATTTGAGAATTCATGACCAACTGTATGGACATTGCATATGAACACACTTACTTGATGAGACTCTTCTCCAAGAGTCTAACAGGACCCACACTCGAATGGTTCTCCACTTTGAAGGGGATAAAAACATGGAATGAACTTGTAGAAAAATTTGTGAAAATTTGTGCCTATAACATTGACACAGACACCTCCATCACTAGCTTATGCACACTTACACAAGAAGACGCTGGTGAAACGTTTATCCCATTTTTCCAATGATGGAGAGGCCTAGCAAGTCGCTGCCACATAGACATACCTGAAAAAGAGAAGGTTGACATGTTTGTACAAACACTCCTAGGCCCATTGAAAAATGGCTTGCGAGTTCATTGTTGTACAACCTTTGCAGACCTAGTCGAACGAGGCGTCCAACTTGAGAAAGCGCTCATTGCTGAGGGAAGATTAAAATACGGTCCTAAAAACATAAATGCAAGTCCACCCACTGACAAGAAAAAATACTGGGTTAAGAATAAACATGTCACCAATGATGGAGTTGTAGACGCTAAGGTTGTCAATGCAATGGGTCCTATGCTTACCCTTAAAGGGGCTCAACCGAAAAATACACAGATGACCACATAGACCCATGATGCCAATGTTGTACAGAAAAATAAAAATAACCAAGGTAATCAGAATAACCAAAATCAAAGGCAGCCCTGACAACCTAGACAGTTCCCCAGGAGTCGCACATACACCCCCTTGGGTGAGCCCATTGAAGAAGTCCTCAAGAAACTCCTTCAAAATGGTGTCATAACACTTGAGGACCCAAAACCATATGACCCAGGGCAGTTTAAACCATTTTGGTGGGATGACAACGCATTTTGTGATTATCATCGAGCAAAAGGACATAAAACCTCCTCCTGTCGACAACTGAAAAATTTGGTACAAGACCTTATCGAGAATCGTACCATTGAGATAGGTGGACCACAATTTGCATCTAATTCAGACCATACCATACACAAGAACCCACTGCAGGACCATGGTTCTAGTAACCCTTCCACGTCAAAATCCAATAACAATAATCGAGCCAACCATGCCCGTATTGCATATGACTATTCTGGGGGACCTATCATAAATCATATTAGAACAACTGTTGAACATGTCAACACAGTTACTGTCAGAAATGCCCCTGAATGCAATGTCACTACCCGTGGGGGAAAAGTCACCATAGCTGGCCCTCCTCCCAGACAACCAAAGATAACAATCGCTGGCCCATCCACCCAACAATCGCAGTCCAATCCATTACCCAAACAATCCCAGCCTAAAGGAAATTTTAACCTCATTGACCAACTTGGGAAGACACCTACACAAATTTCTATACTTGAGTTGCTACGTATTTCCCCAACTCATAAGGCTATACTCGACAAAACATTACAAGAGTCTTCTATTCCCCAAGACATTGATGTCAATCAATTTGAGGCCATGGTGGGATATCTTACCGCTCCCCACCATATAACATTTTCAGACCAAGACTACTCATCGTCCAAATCCAATCATAATGATGCCCTTCACATTGAAGTTTTTATCCATAAGCACAAGGTCAGACGAGTGTTAGTAGATGGCGGAGCAGGACTAAACATATGCTCCTTAAAATTGGTTAAGGCCCTAGGCTTTTCTGATGCTTGTGTAGACGCTACAAAGAGCATTGTTATCAAGGCATATGATGATGAAGAACGTTCCTCTCGGGGCATAATTACACTTCCAATTCGTATTGGACCAGTCATTGTGGACACCACTTGTCAAGTCCTGGATCTAGAACTTCCATACAATATTTTACTTGGTCGACCTTGGATTCACGCCTTGAAAGTTGTCCCTTCCACGTATCACCAGTGTTTGAAGTTTCCCTTTGAAGGCACTGAGATTACCATATATGGAGACCCTGACCCATTTCAATATTGTACCAATTTGAGAGGTATCTCAGAGCGCCAAGTGCCTATCAACAGTGAAGCTTCGACATCTTCATCCTCTAAATTCATTGACCCATCAACACTTGCGAAGCCTCCCACATCCACATCCACTACCACAACATCCACTTCTGCTTCTTCAGAAACCATGACCACCTCCATGACATCTACCACTTCATCCATCACCCCAAGCATCGACGCAAGTATTAAGATCCAGGACCAAGGGTGTGGAGAGTATAAGTTGAATATGACCTATTGCATAACGAGGATGCCTAAGTCTCCCCAGGTCTACGGCAAGCCTTGCTTCATGTTAGAGTCAAAAGAAATTTTTAGAGTCCCTCCAAAAATAGTATTCATAAAGTGGGGTGAAATGAGTCAAGAGGACATTGACAACGTGCTATCTTGGATTTATAGAGAACCAGAGGATCCAACTCCCTTGCCAGTAAAAATGTATGGTAAAGGATATGACATGATAAAGGAAAAAGGCTACGATGGAATTAGTGGCCTCGGCAAGCACAAGACAGGAAGGCAAGAACCTCTAGCACCTAAAGGAAGACCTAAACATCTTGGGTTAGGGTTAGGACCAGGAGAATCTGGCGATCATAGTACCAATGCGCTTTCTAGCGAGAGAGTAAATGCTTCAGACTGTGTCGAGACAATTGAAGATCCCCTTTCTGAAATTGACTCCCACAAATGGGAATTTGGCTCCCAACGATCCCTAAGTGACTGTTGCCTTGATGACTTGTTCCTTGAACTTGGAGAGCCTACATTTGAAGAGAGATTCTAGAAAATGTTCAAAATTGACACGACACCAAACAACACCTAGTCCAGATCCTCTTCTACTCCTATTGACCATAATCCCGACATACTCGTCCACCCTACTGAACCTAATGACCATCATTCAGATTCATTTGAATTGCCACATGACACTACTGACCCAAACTCCACTCCCTTTGTTCCTTACTTTGCTGATGAGTGTGAATCAAGCGAGGCAGAGTACTGGATAGAATCTGATATAGAGCCTGATGATGACAATTTTATCTTTAACCTCTCTAAATCTGTCGGCATGCTTTCCACATCCTACCCACCATTCACCAATACTGATGATGGTATTTCCTTAGTCTACCCACAACTAATCGATTGGGATCAACAAGGCCCGCCAGTTATGGACATATTTCAAAATGATGAGGCCATTACAGAATTCATGGGACTGCGTGAGGGTATGCCAAGTGGAGACCACAAGGCTGGATTTTCCATTAACCTAGATTGTGCCACTTACTTTGGGGAGACTGCTCCGTCCTCTAGTCGCAAAATGAAAAATAAAAATAAAGCAAAAAATGACACGTCTTTAGGTGAAAACCAAAAGGCACCTTCTGATGATAAAAAAGTAAAAATAAAGGACACGCCTAAGGATGTAGGGATAGACTTTCTCCCTGTAACTCAGGAAAAATCAGCCATGCTCATAGAGGACACTATGGAAGTAAACATATCTACAGCAGAAGATCCTAAGATGGTTCTCTTCGCGGCATCTTTGACAGAGGAAGAGAAACCTGAGTTCCACAAATTCTTTTCAGAGCGTAAGGTCAACTTTGCGTGGTCTTACGCCGATATGCCTGGGTTGGATCCAGAACTTGTCTTGCACCATTTTCCATTATTTCTAGATGCCAAGCCAGTGAAACAAAAGCTGTGAAAGATGCACCCACAGATCGCCTTGTTAGTGAAAATAGAACTTAAGAAATTGTTAGATGTGGGATTCATACAGTCCATAGACTATGCCGAATGGATATCAAATCTTGTACCAGTCACAAAGCCAAATGGTCAAATCTGCATCTGCACAGATTTTCAGGACCTAAATAAAGCTTGTCCAAAGGATGACTTTCCCTTGCCAAACATCGATATCATAGTGGACCTTACAGCAGGATATGAGATGTTGTCCCTCATGGACGGTTTTTTCGGTTATAATCAGATTTGTATTGCCCCTGAAGATCAACACAAAATAGCCTTCATATGTCCTTGGGGCACATACTGTTGGAACATCATGCCTTTTGGTCTTAAGAATGCAGGTGCCACGTACCAGAGAGCCATGACAACCATATTCCATGACATGATGCACAATATAATGGAAGATTATGTAGATGACCTTTTGGAAAAATCTTTGACACGAAAAGACCACTTGAGGGTGTTAGACAAAATTTTCAAGAGACTAGAAGAATACAAGGTCCGCTTGAATCCAAAGAAATGTGTCTTTGGCGTAACATCAGGCAAACTTTTGGGGTACATTGTTTCTCGTAGAGGCATTGAGGTCGATCCTGCCAAGGTGAAAGCCATATTAGACATGCCTCCTCCAAAAGGGATAAGTGAACTTAGGACATTGCAAGGCAGGTTACAATCCATCCGATGCTTCATAGCACAATTGGAAAACAAGTGTCACCCATTTCAATATCTTCTGCGCAAAAGTATCCCTTTTGTGTGGACAGATAAATGTCAGGAGGCCTTCCAACAAATAAAAGAATATCTACTGTCACCACCTGTTTTAATGCCACCAATTGAAGGGAAACCTTTGATTCTATACATTTCTACAACAACTTCAGCACTGGGGGCATTACTGGCACAAAACGACCATGAAGAAAAGGAAAGGGCCATATACTACATCAGTAGGACACTGGTTGGATATGAGCTAAATTACACAACCATCGAACGTGCTTGCCTAGCAGTTGTCTTTGCTGCTCAGAAATTAAGACACTACATGCTGAATCACCAGATGCACTTAGTGGCAAAGATTGATCCCCTGAAATATCTCCTAAGTCGCGCAGCATTGACAGGTCGCCTGGCCAAATGGGTAATGATCTTGAGTGAGTATGATATTCAATATGTTGAAAGAAAGGCGATAAAGGGACAAGTGATAGCAGACCAACTGGCAGACGCACCTATACAGGGTGATCATCCACTAGTAGCAGACTTTCCAGATGAGTCAATATTTCATACCGAACCTAAGTCACCTTGGAGGCTATATTTTGATGGATCTCATACTAATCATGGCTCGGGGGCAGGAATATTATTTATCACCCCTCAAGGAGACTCCATTCCTAAGTCCTTCCGCATTGCTTTTCCATGTACAAATAATGTGGCAGAATATGAGGCACTTGTCACAGGACTCAGAATGGCCATCAAATGGAAAATTAGAACACTTCATGTCTATGGCGATTCTCAATTGGTCATTAACCAAGTCAATGATGACTATGACACTAAGGACGAGAAATTAATGCCTTACAAATGAATGGTTGATAGCTTTCAAACATATTTTCACATGGTGACTTTTGAGCATGTTCCAAGAACACAAAATAAGGTAGCAGACGCAATGGCCACAATTGGCTCTCTTCTAGACATTCCTAGTAATGTGCCTCAATTTGAATTCTTGGTAGAACAGCTTTTGGTTCCTGCATATGACATACCAGAATCAGAGATGGTTTGCGAGCTTGTTGGTCCCAATTCTCCATGGTATCAAGAAATTTATGACTACCTCAAGTCCCAAACCCTTCCCTCCAACCTATCCAATAACCAACGAAAGTCCTTTATCCGAAAAGCTGCCAGATACACCATCCTCAGTGACACCCTTTACTGATGTAGCTTTGATAATTCCCTTCTTCGATGTCTTGACACTGATGAAGCACGAACGACCTTGCGAGAGGTACATGAGGGTATATGCAGATCCCATTCAAGTGGTCCTACTTTAGCCAAAAAAGATAATGAGACTTGGGTATTACTGGCCAACCATTGAGAGAGATGCACTTGAATTTGTCAGAATGTGTCGCCAATGTCAGATACACAGTGACTTGATTCATGCACCAGCACAAGAACTTCGGCCGATTACATCTCCTTGGCCCTTCACACAATGGGGACTCGACCTTGTGGGCAAGATCCATCCTACCTCATCCAATGGCCACAAATTCATCATTACCGCCACTGAGTACTTTACTAAGTGGATCGAAGCCATCCCGCTCACTTACATTACCAGAAAACAAATTTCCAAGTTTATCCTCAACTATATCATCTGTCGATATGGTATTCCACAATCCATAATCACAGATAATGGTCGTCCCTTCAAAAATCAGGATGTCCGTGAACTTTGTGAACGCTTCCATATCCGACACCACTTCTCCA